>CAUYQG010022470.1:0-20430 GCA_963574415.1 Tarsius wallacei
AAGTGCTTTTCATTTTTCAGGATTTAGTAACTCTGTTGTGTAGTGCAATTAGTTTTTTTTTTTTTTTTTGCGGAAACCACAGCTGTAACTTGCTGTGACAAATGCTGTTGAAGGAAATGGCTGCATTGTGGGCGGGGCGGGGGGGGGATGCCTCAATTAAGGTTTTTCTTTGGTCTGTCATAGACTTAATAGCAGGTCAAATCCTGCTCTGAAGGACTGTTAGTGGCAGGTGCTATTTCTGTCACCAGGGCAGCCTCTTTTTTAATGCAGTGACATCCCCAAATAGAAGCATTCTGTCATTCTCTCAATCTTTCCATTTGTGGAAGGATTTTGATCAAAGAGTGTTTTTGCTTTTTATTTATTTGGTGAGACATAGCATCATATTTCATGCAAAAATGCCTTGTGTAATGATCAAGATAAAATTCAACAAAGTGAAATAGTTTATTTTCTTTGCTCATTTTCATACATAAACTTTGACCTTTAAAAATGAAGTCCTGTAGAAGTATGTCTTCCTTATATGAACCTACATTTGTTTACGTAGTAAATGTCATGATAAGTGATAACCAATGTGTAATTTTGTCTGTATGTTGGGACCATCACAATTATTGCATCCTTATTCTTATTTTCTCATTGAGAATCAATTTATTTTTGATTTAGTGATACAAAAAGCATGTTCAGGCTTAGCAATTTCTTTAAATGAATACTGAAAAATACTGATTTTTTTATTTATTTGACTACATGGTGACATTTACTTTCTCTCTTGGTTAAAATAAGTCTGTTTTAATGCCCACAAAGTTCTTAATAGTTTCAGTTTGAATTTTGGGGGGCCTGAAATCTTAGATCCCCTAAAACAACACCATGAAGAAACTCCGGTATAATGGATTAGAACATTTTACACGGAAAGAATAGAATTGAAAAACCAAATAAAAAAATAACAAGGACCAACTAAAAATTTAACCTTGTCTTTAAATTCCCATTTCTTCCCTCCTTTCCTTAGCCAGTTATCCATTAAGAATTGTTTTTTCTGAAATATGATTGGCTTAAAAAAATAAAAGAACTGTTTTTCTGGAGTGTTCCTCAAATTTGTTGTATTTTTTTAATAGTAGGATACTTGTTTTATTAGTCATATTTTATTTGTAATGTAGTGAAGACTGGTTGTTGGAAGATGAACAGCTGGGATATTCAGCATTTCTTGTTTCTTTAGGAAAATATATGTTTCTTAATAGATAGCAGAAGAATTAAGTATATTAACATGGAATTTAAAAAAGTATTTGCCTCATAAATGAGCCTTTTTTTTTTGAGTTGGAGTCTCACTCTGTCGCCCAGACTGGAGTGCAGTGGCCGCTCCCGGCCACCGCAGCCTCTACCTGCTGGGCTCCAGCGATCCTTCCGCCTCAGCCTTCCAAGTAGCTGGAACTATAGGCCCGGCTAATTTTTTGATTTATTGTAGAGATGAGGTCTGGCCAAGCTGCCCAGGCGGATCTCAAACCCGCGGGCTCAGGCAATCCACTCACCTCAGCCTCCCAAGGTGCGGGATTACAGGCTGAGCCACTGTTAAATGAGCCTTTTAAATGAGAACATTTGCATCTTGGGTTCTCATATGATAATGGGTATGATGTTTGAAGGCATGCAAACATGTGACTGTTTCAATCCAATGTTTAGCAGCAGAATTTGAGGTTTTTAGTAATATCCCACATTTAAAACATTTGTTCTTTTTATTTGGCACAAAAGTTTCAGAATATTAAAAGTGACTGTCTTGGTAAATAAACATCAGTTTAGATCTTGGAAACGTTTTGCCCCTTAGAAGATTTACCTAAAGATGTTTTCAGCTTCTGTGGAATATTTTATATTTCATGGTTACTACTTCTAGATTTTTTTTTTCTGAAAAATTGTAGGTGTAATAGTAAATTCTCATCTTAATTAGAATTAGTTGTGACCTGATTAAGATGTTTCTTCTATTTCCATCTTTTTAAGCAGCTTAAAAAATTTGAGTTCATTTTTAAGAGTAATTTTGGTTTCAAACAAACAAGAAAAGCCTGATATAAAACTAAGTAAGCTGTTTAAAAGACATGCCACTCACATTATATAACTGCTAAGAATTTTTGTTAGACTTATGCCAGCTGCTGTAATCATTAGAAGTACAGGACATTTGCTTTTTTTTTCAAGGAACTTATATTTCTAACTGCATTATCCATTAGTTAAGAAGTGAGTGCTTTCTCTTGTTTTCAACGCAGGCTTGACATTGATGTATCTGATTGTGGCTGCTGAAAATGAGGAAGGCCTTTGACAGGTCACCATGTGTTTACCAGGCAAATGGGAAAATGGAGCTGACACAATTTCTTTCTTTCTTTTTTTTTTTTTTTTTTAGTTGGAGTCTACTTTGTCGCCCAGGCTGGCATTCAGTGTCACAGTCATGCACTGGCACAATCATGGTTCACTGCAGCCTCGACCTCCTGTGTTTAGGAAGTCTTCCTACCTCAGCCTCCCAAGTAGCTGGGACTACAGGTGTGTGCCACCATGCCTGACTAATTTTTTAATTTTTGTTTATTTATTTTTGTAGAGATAAGGTCTTGCTATGTTGCCCAGACCGGTCTCAAACTCCTAGGCTCAAGCCATCCTCCCACGTCAGCCTCCTAAGGTGCTGGGAATACAGGCATGAGCTACCACGCCTGGCCGAGGTTGACACAGTTTCATTATCAGCTGGAAATTCACATTAAGTTTTTTTTTTCCCCTCCATTTCAAATGAAGGACAATACCCAGTTTACAAATTCATTTTTGCCCTTTACAAATGCATTTAAAATGTCCTTCGTTCCAACCAGAAAATCCAGACACCCAGATGCATGGCCCATTCCCTTCTGGCGACACTGGGAGAAGAGCTGGCTCTGGTGTCAGCAGAGAACCTGGCTTCCTCCTTCCTCCCCTGCCAGGGGCTTGTGCTTGTGCTTCCCGCTTCCTCTGTCAGGTGGCAGCTCTGCCTGGTCACCTGGGCTTCTTGTAAACCTGAGGTGCTCCAGCCTGCAGGTGGCTGCCTCTTGTTGTTTAATGAAACAACATGATGTAGCAGGAGGTGTGAAACCCGTGGAGTCAGGATGCCTGGAGTGAGCCTGATGCTTTGCCCTTAGGAGACCTTGAGCACAGCACTTACCTTTTTATTTTGGTGCTGGTGATGGGAGTTTAGTGTATCTGGTGACTAGGTAGGTTGTATTAGGTTACCCTGATGTCCCTCTACTTTGACATCAGATGCAGTGATCATATATTTCAGAAGGGGGGTTTATGCATGATTAGGTTCTTAAAAGAAGATAGGAAGATAAGATTTTTTTTGTTTTTTGTTTTTTTCACATAGAATATGCAGATTTTTGATGATTGAACAAGAAACTCCTTAGAATTAGGATGTTGGTAGTTGGGTGGGTTATGAATAACTGACTTATAGTCTCAGTGCATTTCTAACAAAATGCCATGGTGTCTGGTAGAGGCAGTATCATTTTGTGCACTAAATATATTAACATTGTACCTAACATGTGCTCTTTAGCTGTCTACTGAAAATATAGTTGTCATTCTTTTACTTTCTATAGCCAAATTCATTCAGTGTTACTGGGGAACCAAAATACAAGAAAGCAAAATAATATTGATGAGTAAAAATGTTATATTTAAAATCACTGAATATTTGCTTGTCAACATTTAAATCGTTGATGGAAGTTCTTAGTTGAAAATAAAGCAGAAAGATTTTTAAAAACTACACTCTTGTGTTGGAAAATCTATCTAAAAGATATCAAACTGTTTTCCTGTTCAAGGTAGTGGACATAACTGAGCTTTCTTAAGTATCCTGCTACAGAGTGAGTCATGAGTGGTAGCAGTGACTGTTGTTTTATCAGCTGTCCCTGTGGAAGGTGGGAGATTAAGTTAAATTTGTGCAGATGCCAGGCAATCAGCAATTTATTAAATATTTTAATAATTTGCATATTTTTCTTTGAAGTAGAGCTAAGAGTAGTAGTATATTGGAGGCTTTAATTTCTTGGGTTTCTAATGTTTTACTACATAAAAATGTAATTGTGAAGATGGCAATATTCATTTTAAAGTTTAATCTATGCTGCCACTTAAATAGCTAGGTTGTGAAGCAAGGTTGTTTCATCTCATATTGAAAGGCTTGTATATCCCCAAGACTCCGGACAGCACCCTGTCACCCCGGCAGAAAAAGATGCTGGGGGCATTCAGGAGTTATGCTGCACCCAGGGAGGGGCAGTTGAGACAGCCCCATTCCTTGAATACTTGTGGCTGATGAGACCAACTTGAAGTGGGAGAGAGAGAAGGAATTTGGGGTGGGGTGGTGTCAGGGAGTCTTAAAGGAGAGCACAAAGAAGAGATCACTGGGCACAAGAGAGATGAGTGCCCTTCAAGGGAGGGTGGGGTTTGGGAGGAGAGAGCCAATCCTGTAGGTGACCTCACATAATCCTGCCTCCCAGCTGTCCCCTTTGCCATCAGATGCTGAGTGATTTGACATTGCAGGCTACTGTGGAGGGCCATGGGTGACTGGGGAGGCCACACAGCACTAGGGGAGCCACATCAGTCAGGCCGGCATAAACCATTGTCTTAGGTCTCATGCCATAAATTTGACAACTAGCCATTATTCAGAAATTACTGAAGTCTTTATCACTGACTAATAAGCACAGACTACCAGCAGGTGGTAGAAAATGCCGTTCAGTTTCTATTATTAGATTGTGCTCCATCTGCTGATTATAAAAGTATCACTGGTTTGTTTATTTTAACCTCTCCATTGAAACTTACTAAGGGAAAACAAATTGTAGAATACATTTTACTAGTTATGGGAAATTCCATTTCATTTGAATAGCAGTTAGTACATAGAATGATTTTTTTAAATACTGATTCTAAGAAGCCACATCCATAGTTTTCTTTGTTTAAAAAATGTTAGTTAGACTCAATTGTGTATAATTTCCTTATTTTAATTTAGGAAATGACCACAATATGTCAGGTAAATGGTGGATGATTTTTCTCCTTCTTCTCTGTTATCTTTAAAATAATAATGGAAAACATGAATTTTAAGTTTTTTCTCATTGCATTAGGTTTTATTAATTTATTATTGTGGTTTGTTTTTATTTCATGCCATTCATGTCTCTGAGTCCTTTTTGTCCTCAAACTTTCTGCTGCAACATTTAGTAGCAAATATTAACTATTCCAACAGATTTTTGGTATCTTTGAAAAAAAAATCTCCCTGGACAATCTCAGTTGCTTCTTACAGAGTACTGATTTTCAAACAAAGCCATAAGAAACGGTTATGTGACCTTGCTAGGCCTTGGGTGGGTGGCCCAGGAGCCACTGAAGTGCTACTTGGATGAAGTCATCATAGCCCAGGGTTGGTTACTAGCTTTGTAGGTGGAGAAACTGAGTCTTGTTAGTGTACCCCACTCATGGAAATTGACCCTTTCTAGGTAAAAAAAACTCCAAGGTGCCCACTGTGTGAACAAGAGTGTCAACTTCTTAACATACGGCGAAAAGAATGCAACAGCCAAGTGGATTGGACATTTATGCTGGAGAAAAGATGAGTGCATTTTCCCCATCAGAAAAACTATTTGAGGAGTCAGTGTACACAGCAGTGGGAGTTATGTAGATCATTTTGAAGATAAAATTTTTTTTTTTTTTTTATGAAGACCAGTTGATCAGTTTTTTCTTTGGTGGTTCATGCTTTAGATTTCATATCTAAGAAATCTTTGCCTAACCCAAGATTATGTAGATAGTCACCTACATTTTCTCCTAGAAGTTTTACAGTTTTGTCTCTTCCATTTAGGACAGTGATCCATTTTGAATTAACTTTTGTATGTGATGCTAGCTACATATGCACATTGCAGATGAATGTCTTTGCTCCAGCACTGTTTGTTGAAGAGCGTGTTCTTTCCACTGTTGAATTACTTTGGCAGCTCTTTTAAGAATCTGTTGGCTATATATACTGCTGGGTTTCTCTGGACCATGTTCTGTTCCCTTGACCCATGTGTCTCATTTTATGCCATTACCACGTCAAGATGGTTTTAGCTTTAAATGTTGCAGTCAGGTAATGTGAGTCCTACAGTTTTGTTCTTTTATGGAATTGTCTTTGCTTTTCTCTTCCTTTATATTTCCTTTATATTTGCTACTCTCTTCCTTTATGTTTCCTTTGTACATTTTTTAATCAGCTTATCAATTTCTATAAAAATGTTTGCGGTGGTTTTGATTGTGATTGTATTGAATCTATAGATCAGTTGGGGAGAATTTACAATGTTAACAGTATTGAGACTTCTAAACCATGAACACAGTATTTAGGTATTCTTGACTTTCTCTCAGCAATCTTCACAGGTATATTATATTAATATTTGGTGGAACATAGACTTGGACTAAGATCTGGGTTGCACTCATGACTCTGCCACTTACTCTCTAAGTGACCTTGGGCTAGCTTCTTACCCTCTGTGAGCCTCAGCTTCCTAACCTATAAAACAGGGTTAATACCTCACTGGTTTTGTGTAAGGGTTAAGTGAGTAGAAATGTATGTAAAAGGCCTAGCATTGTGTCTGGCAAGAAGTTTAGTGCACAGTGCAAGTTAGTTGTTGTCATTATCATCATCGTCTTCACCATCATGTAATGACAGCCTGGCACAGCCGTCTCTGCCAAATAGTTACTCTTGCCCAGCGCGCAGACGGTTTGTAGCAGCTGCTCAGGGCTTGTGCTAGGTCAGCATGGCTGGTAAACACTGCCAAATCCTGCTCACTGGTCCTTCCTTTTCTCTATTCCATATTGACCATTCTCCAGCTGTAGCTGTTTATCCATTCTTCCTTTGGATTATGTTAATATCATTGATTAGTCCTCAGCTTGCCTTTGTATTCAGTCCAGTCTTTCTTTGATTTTCCAATCTTGCTTTCTGCTTTTACTTGGAAGATTTTACCCTCAGTGTTTTTCTGTCATTGTCTGAACTCTCCTGTTACATGTTTGTTTTATGAGTTTAACTTTTAGAGTGTTGAGCAGCCTCACAGTCACTCGATTTTTCATTTGAGGATTTTGTAGATTGGGCAATAACTCAAATTGATGAGGATAGCATGTTTTAAATGCTTACACAGGATATTTGTTTTAAATTTTTGCCTTATTTATAGGGAAGTGGGGGAGAAAATATAATAATATTGTTTTATAAAAAATTTAAAAGATGAATGAAATGTACAAATAATTTGATATGGTCTAAATCACCTTATGGTTATACTATTACTCTCCATCTTGAATTCACAAAGGCCATTGTTTTGAAGTCAGAACCTTTGCCCTGATCCCTGTCCCAATGAGGTTTGCTGGACAGTACTCTCCCTCTCAGGGTCTTCAGGGAAGTGTGGTTTCTCATGGGAAGATTTTGGACTTCTACATCTATATGGTGTCTACATTTTTATAGAGTTATGATTTAGCTTCGGAAAAGTGTTCTGTATCTGGGATTAAATATTCTACTTTTGTTTCTGAATCATCAAATAATCATCGCATTTTAATCAGTATTGGTTTTAGACCAAAATATGCCACTTCCTAACTATTTATCTACACATCAGTTTCCTTGTCTCTGAAATGGGAATATTAGTACCTATATATTTTGAGGATTAAATTAAATTATACTCTTAGAATAGTGCAGGTAGGTACATGGCAGGCACTCATAAATGTTAGCAGCTTACTTTATGCTACTTCTTTGAATAGTGACATGCTATGCTTGCTTTATTCAATAAAAATCATTCAGCCAGACTGATTGCTTAACAAGTTGTTTCCTTCTTTAATCATTCTTCTTAAGTGGGAACTACTGAGGTTTTTTTTTTTTTAAATTAAATATGAATCTGCTTAGGAGCTGGAATAACTACTGTAGCACATCAGACATAGTATTTTGACTCCATGGTGATACTAATTTCAAATTAGAGGTAATAGTAAGTTCAGTTTTGTTTTTTAAGATAGCATGGAAATTTTGTCTTCAAATATTGAATCTGATTTTCCAAAGACCCTGTGTTTTACCTTGTTTCTATGTAAACTAACTGAGTCATAAGGAAGGTATTTGATTTGCTAACAACCACATAGGAAATAAAACTCTTGGCTCCCTAGTTTGTTTCCCCCATTTCTCAGATGATTCAGTTTCCTTAGAAACTGCATGATGTACATGATTTATGAATTATGTATCAAGTTAGTTTAAGAACTCTGTCAGTTGTTTGGAACTTATTTTAAAAACTTAAACAATAATCTGAGTGATTTTCATGGGTAAATGCTGATTTGTGAATAACTATTTATTTAAATATTTAAAATTAAATACAAAATTAAAAATATGGAAAAACTTTTTATATAATTGAAACTTTGTACCCCCAAGGTAATTTGATGAAAAGGAATTCAGAATTTAAAGGAATATAATTTCTTTATTCTTGTACAGTGAATTCAAAATCGCTTAAGCATTCTCATCTTGAAATGTTGGCTCTGGCTTACGTAAAGTCTCACAACCACCCAAACAATGTCAGTTAGACGTGATGAGGGAGACATTCATTCAGTACCGCAGCACTTGGAAAGAAGTTAATAATGACATAATATACTGCTGGGAAAAACTATCCTTACAAAGAAAAAATAAAAATGAAATATGGGGATAGCAAAGTAGAAACCAAAATTCAGTTTTCATGTGCAAAAACATAGTAGCAAAACTTACTGATTCTACTTTTTGTGGATAAGTCATGAGGGAAAAGTGTTCTTATTTATGGGAGGATAATTATCATCACCAGAATAAAAAGCTTACTCTTAACGAGATCTGGGGAGGATCACAGTTTAGTTTAATGCAGTTATGGTCATTTCCTCTGTGCAAGTGCATTAATGGAACTACTATAGTGTGGTTGTCAGAGCATGGTCTCTTCTGTGATATGATTCTAAAGAAATGTACTATTACAGTATCAGATAAGCTGCTATTTAGCCTCATCAGATTTTAGTTGTCAAAAGAGACTAAGATATATTGAGAAATTTTTGGAGCAAGCGATATAATATCTCGTGTTATTCCCTTCTCTTTATATTAGTGTACAGTATCAATAAGAAATCTTAGTGGTGCCAGAACATTTATTTCTTTGAATCTAGGGTCATAATTACCATAAACATTTTTTACATTTACTTCTTATCTTACTGACATCTTTTCCCAGAATTGTATTTCAAAGTCACTGCAATAACCTGCTTTTCAGAATCTGGAAATTGTCTAAATCCTTCTGATTGCAGAGTTGCAGGTGATCTGTCTGATTACCATGCATTCAATTCTTAAGGGAAAAATATAATTGTAGTTAGAGCCCTTGGGATATTTTGCTACTTAATTATACATTATATACACCTTGTAACTTGTAGTCTGTATCTTGATAGCTTGATTTTGTGAATGAAACCTGCAATTTAAATGATGTGTTCAAATTCATGCAGTTAAAAAAAAAAAAAAATCCCAGCTAAATTGTAAAAATTTGGAAGTCTGAATTTGAATCAGGTGTTTGGTATTCAGGCCTTTAAGAGATTTGGTGAAATGACATCATGACCCTTGACCTCTGTTCTTTGCTTTCATTTCCAGCACTGTTAATTCCCACTTTAGATTGGGTTACAGAGAAATTGTACCTGTGCTATTCAGATTCTTCCATGAACAACAGACATTCTTGTAGCACAGCATCTCAGAAAGTTATCTTAAAGTTTCAAGAGGCGGAATCTTAGAACAACCTAAAGGGCTACCACATTACTAAACAATGCTTGAGTTCTTGGTCTATTAGGATAGGAGTTGACTTTGCTGACCGCCTTGGTCTGTCTGTAAGATTCATATTAGAGGTTGTGGGAGTTGGAACAGCAACTCCTCATAGCTTTCTTATCAAAACAGAACCCTGCCTCTGAAAGTGCAGAAGGTGATTGCATCAAATTATATCAAAAGAAAAAGACAGTAGTTAGCTTAAATACAAGATGCTTCAGATTGTTCAGTTAAAGACTGTTCTGCTAATAATTGTCTTTTTTTATATCTTACAGTCTCCTGAGCACTTAAGAAACTGAAGATGCATTTTAGCAGTGGTGTCACTGTTATTGAGATTAGGGAAGGAAAAAAACACCTCCCATGGAAAACTAAGCAAAGTGTCCAGTAAAATTGCAGTGTAAATTTTAAAAGCGATTTCCAAAGGAGTAGAATTTTTCCATACACTCAGTTAATTGTTCTAGAGTCAGTGGTAGGACTGCCATAGTGTTTTAAGAGCACAAAAGTTTTATAATCTTGGTTCTGCCAGTTAACCTAAGTTTCACTTTTCCTCACCTGCAAAACATGGATAACATTTACTTACAGGATTTTTGTGAGAGCCGAATGGGTTGATATATGTCATGCATTGTACTCAGGACTTAGCATGTTTAACACAGGCCCCAAATGGCAGCTGTTGCTGTGTAGATTTCATGTCAGCTACAGTAGAGTATTTTGGGTCATTTGTCAGCACTGTACAGTCTTCTACTGTACAGTATTCTTTCCATGTTCTAGACCTTAAGTATAATGATTTCCCTTTTCTCAAATTGAAGCTGACCTTTTCAAAAGTCTGGAATTTACCGAAGACAAGGAATTATCCAACTCTTTATGAATGGGGATGTTTATATTGGATTGGCTGGCAGCCAGGTGGCAAACAGCACTCAAAAGCAGACATAAATTTTTCCCTTTACAAGAGGCCACATGGGGCTACTTTCCTGCATCAGGCTCCCATGGATATCAATGGGTGTAATGTGCCTCGAGCAAGGGAAAGGTCTTTCTACCAAAAAATAGGGCAATGTGCTGTGTATAAGATCAATTAGTATCTTCCCATGAGCTCATGCTTTGTCCTAAAAGATGTCTTTGTCTTGAGGTTCTGTTAGAGTGTAGCTAACAGTAAGAGTCAATATTTGATACAATTCTCAGGGGTTGAATCCTTCTAGGATATTCTGAGTTTGTCAAAAAACTAGTGGTATTAAAGCCCAAACAAAAATATTTATTGAAATCTTACGTGCTACATTTTGTTAAAATGATACTGGCTAAAGAGTTTCCTTTTGTTACCAAATTTAAAAGATTGACTTAAATCTTTTCCTCAAGACTTTTCAGAGAAGTGGTACTTGAATTCTTAAAGCTGAGAAAATTTTTGTTCATTGTCTGTGGGGATCATAAAATGTATTTTAATTATTTATAGAATTATAAAGTTTAAACATAGTACTCGTGTTATTAATTCGTGTAATTTTGTTTTACAATGCTGTTTTCGAACTTGTTTTCTGATTATTCCTTAAATATAAAAATTAAATAAATTAGTGATAAAACAAATAATCAAGAAGTAGAAATAGATGTTAGGGAGTTAGAAACCAGTTTTACTTTCTCCCTTAATAATGATTATGTGACATGTTTTAGTGAGATTAGAACATTTAGTACATTTTGTATTACTGCTTCTTTAGGCTTACATTATAATTTTTCCCTGTATGCAAGTTTTATTTTGTTATATACAAGTCCTGTATAAACATGTACAGAGTCTTTGGTTTCTCCATGTAATTCTAAAGATGAGGGTGTATTCTGGGGGCGGGGGGGAGGAGAGAGTTTTAATTCTCTCTGGATATTTAGTAAAGAGAAGACATCTCTGATCCTTTGCTAGCTTGTGAATAATACATATTAAATAAATATACACTCCTAGTAGGGAAAACAAAGTTTATAGGGCCCTTTCATATCATTAATTTATTAGATAGTCTCAGATAATATTTACCAATTTTACAGCAAAGAGACCTGAGGATCAGAGAGTTTAAAATGTTTTGCTTAAGTTCATGCAGATGACAGTGTTTAAACAAGTATCTCCTGAGTATAAGCAAAAAACAGCTTTTGAGACTGGGAGAATGGGACATGGAGTTGTCATACTGGATGGCATCCTAGAACAAAAAGAGGACTTGAATGAAAATCCATGATGAAATCCATGTAGAGTCTGGAGTTTAACTTTTTAAAAAGTGTATAAGAGGTTAAAATTTCTTTAGGAGATCATAAGGTAAAACATTTGAACAGAGGAAAATTTTGCACATGTGCGAGTAAATATGAGTTTTTTTTTCTTTTAAATCTTACTATTGCTTTTAATAGAGGAACTTTAGAAATAACCTAAATGATAATCAGTCTGATAATGGATAAATTAATGATTACATAACTGGGCAATCCATACCTCATATCACTTTAAAAAGTGAACTAGATTTGTATCAATAGAGGTAACTCTTAAACAGTAAATAAGGCTGGTCCGAAGGTAGTGTGTTATCTCAATTGATTGTTCTCAGTCAGTTACAGATCAAGCTCTTTGTTCTACTCTTTTCCCACTGCTCAGTACTGTACTCAGTCTTTTAAAAAAGTAAAGAAACAAATTACCCATTTAAAACAAAATTTCTTTGAGTAATTTTCAAAAAACTTAAACATTATACTATATACCCACGACTACAAAATCAAGCAGTGTAGAAGGATAATGAAAATGAATTTCAATTTTCCTTCTTTCCTTTTTCTACCCTGCTCCTAAAAGCTGTTTAGAGTGGTGTTTAAGATTAGTTTCTGGTGGTTACAGGCATACCTCAGACATATTGTGAGTTCCATTCCAGACCTCCACAATAATGCAAATATGGGAATAAAGTGAGTCACAGAAGTTTTATGGTTTCTCAGTGCATACAAAAGTTATGTTTACACTCTGCTGAAGTCTATTAAGTGTGAAGTAGCATTATGTCTTAAAAAAAAAAACAAGGTACATACCTTAATTAAAAAATACCTTATTGCTAAAAAATGCTCATGATTATCTGAGCCTTCAGTGAACTATAATCTTTTTTACTGTGGGGGATCTTGACTCAGTATAGACAGCTGCTGACTGATGAGGGTGGTGGTTGAAGGTTGGGATGCCCGTGGCAATTTCTTAAGATAGTAATGCCGCATTGATTGACTCTTCCTTTCACAAAAGATTGCTCCTTAGCATATGATGCTGTTTGATAGCATTTTTACCCATAGTAGAACTTTTTTCAAAGTTAGAGTTAATCCTCTCAAACCCTGCTGCTGCTTTATCAACCAAGCTTATGCGATATTCTAAATCCTTTTTTTGTTATTTCAACAATGTTCACAGCATCTTCTCTGGTAGATTTCATCTAAAAAAAAACCACTTTCCTTGTTCATTCATAAGAAACAACTCTTCATTCATTCAAGTTGTATCATGAGAT
The DNA here is from genome assembly GCA_963574415.1 of Tarsius wallacei. NCBI lineage: Eukaryota > Metazoa > Chordata > Mammalia > Primates > Tarsiidae > Tarsius > Tarsius wallacei. The sequence goes on from CAUYQG010022470.1 coordinate 13,198, forward strand.
TGCAGCAATTCAGCCACATCTTCAGACTTCGTTTCTAATTCTAGTTCTCTTGCTATTCTAATACATTTGCAGTGACTTCCTTTTTGAACCCCTCATAGTCATCCATGAGGTTTGGAATCAACTTCTTCCAAACTCTTGTTCAAGTTGTCATGTTGACCCCCTCCCATGAATTACCAGGGGAGTAGGGGGAAAAGCTGATGGGGGTAGGTCAGACTAGACTGCTCCCTAGCTCCTCACTTATATGTATGAATGGCTACCCCTTGCCGCTGTGGTCATGCTGCAGGGATGGCTGAGCCATCTCTGTTGTGCAAAAGAGTTCACGTGGGGACAGAGAGATTGCCAGGATGATAGGTTTCCCCCTCCTACCACCCCTGGCCCTACTTCTCTTGTCTGAGGATGTCTGTGCTCAAAACTCGAAATTTCTTTCAACAGCAAGGTTTTTCCTGTGGGCTGGGCCCTACCGGTCTGCGTTCCAGCTCCCCGCCTATATGCACTCAGTGTGAAGAGCAATAATATTTTGAAATAAATCTTTTTTTCTTAACAGTGGGTCTCAACAATGGACTGAAAATATTCAGTAAACCGTGCTGTAAACAGATGTATTGTCATCCAGGCTTTGTTGTTCTATTTCTAGAGCACAGGCAGAGTAGGTTTAGCATAATTCTTAAGGACTCTAGGATTTTCAGAATGGTAAATGAGCACCGACTTCAACTTAGCCTATCCTTTGAGGAGAGCTAGACTGTCCTTTGAAGCTCTGAAGTCAGGCATTGACTTCTCTTCTCTAAATATTAAAGTCCTGAATGGCATCTTTGTTCAGTAGAAGGCTGTTTTGTCCATATTGATAACATGGTGTTTAGTGTAGCCACCTCCAGTGATCTTAGCTAGAAATTCTTGATAAATCTTCCCCATCAGCCCTTGATGTTTCACCTTGTAATTTTATGTTATAGAGATGGCTTCTTTCTGTAAGCCTTGTGAACCAACCTCTGCTGACTTCAGCCTTTTCTTCTGCATCTTCCTCATCTCTCTCACTCTTCGTAGAATGACGAGTTAGGGCCTTGCTCTGGATTAGGCTTTGGCCTAAGTGAATGTTGCCTAATAGCTGGTTTGATCGTCTCTCCAGACCACTCGAACTTTTCCATATCATCAATAAGACTGTTTTGCCTTCTTATCACTTATGTGTTCACTGGAGTAGCACTTTTAATTTTCTTCAGGAATTTTTCCTTTGCGTCACTTGACTAATTGGTGCAAGAGGTCTAGCTTTTAGTCTTTCTAACCTTAATCATTTTAAGCTTTTGATTTAAAGTGAGAGACATGTGACTCTTCCTTTCACTTGAACACTTAGAGGCCATTGTAGGGTTATTAACTGGCCTAGTTTCAATATTGTGGTTGTGTCTTGGGGAATAGGGAGACTGGAGAAGAAGGAGAGAGACTGGGGTAACAGCTGATTAGAGGAGCAGTCACAAAGCACTTATTGATTAAATTTGCCATTTTAGGGCAACCCCTTCAGGTCCCCTCCCACTGTGGGAGCTTTTCTGTCCTCTCAATTAATTCTGCTTTCAAAAAAAAATTTGTCATTTTATATAGGTGTGATTTGTGGTACACTAAAACAATTACAAGAGTTAACATTAAGGATCACTGATTATACACCACCATAACCGATATGTACCATAATGATGAAAAGGTTTGAATAGTGTGAGAGTTACCAAAATGTGACACAGAGACAAAAAATGAGCACATGCTGTTGGAAAAATGGTACAGAAAGACTTGCTCACTGTAAGACTGCCACAAACGTTGTTTGTAAAAAATGCAGTATCTCCAAAGTGCGGTAAAGCTAAGGGCAATCAAACAAGGTATACTTGTACTTCCATGTCTCGAAATAAAAAGTTTATACTGTGATTTTTAAAAAATATGCCAACTGCAGACATTTGCAACTAATTTCTGTTACGGCAGGTGAAGATTGACCCTGCTTAGACTCTTCTTTCCTTCCTTCTTTCTAAACTTGTTATATCACTATAAGATACAATAATTTTTTTGCAATTTGGTTTGATAATTTAATTTTACTCTTTATCAAATTGTTGATACATATAACTTAAAGATGAAATGCTTCTGCAAAGCTTATAGAAATGAACCACTCACCCCATCACTGCCAACCATTACTTGAGTTCCAGAGACAAGTACTTCACACTTTTGACTGTTTCTGTTGGTATTTAAATCATATCACTAAATAGCATATTTTTAGATTTCCATGTTAATTTTCTGTTTTGTGCATTGTCTGTGGGAGTCCTTCTCTGAAAGAGAACATACAGCTCACTCTCTACTCTTCTGCCACTGCACTTATCAGACTCTCCATCCTGTCCTTCCTGTGTAGCTATGATATCATTTGTCTTGATTACTATTCTGTGTCACGTCATTGTGACTTCATAAGTGCTGTTCACAGCTGAGGTCACTGTAATAGAATGGCCTTTCTTGTATAACTTTCTGTGTTCTTTGGAGTTAACAATTGTCTTGCTTCTTGGCTTAATTTTCTGTGTACTTGTCACAGATTCATCCCCTGTTGCTAAAATGTTCTCTTCAAACATTCAGACACCTGAGGTATTTTTATCATTTTTGATCTTATTTGCCCAGAACCCTGTGAGCGGTTCGTTCCCTCTTTACGGTGTCTTCTGGGCACAGGGAACCATCATTTTGGGAATACCATTTGCCTTTCTCCGTGTTTGATCCCTGTTTGCTGGATCCCATGTCCTCCTCTTTCTTGGTTTGCAACCTTGTTCTGGCAAACTACCTTCCCAAGGAGTAGCACCCTGAGGAAAGGAGCATGGAAGGGAAATGTTTTGAGATTCGGTATTCTAGAAACATTTTTATTGCTGCCCTTACACTTAACTGATAATATTAGGTTAGAAATAAGTTTTTCTTCAGAATTTTGAAAGCACTGATTTTGTGTCTTCCGGATTTTTACTATTGAGTTAAGAAATCTCAAGGTCATTTTCTCTCTCTCTCTTTTTTTTAACCTCCCTTTTCATGGCAGTTTTGGGATAGTGACCATCAGCCCCAGCTTTCTTTTAGGTTGATCTGGGAACTTTGACCAAATTCGGATATGAGAAATTTTGAAGTCATCGATCTGGACTGTAACTCAAACATGAGTATTTCTGAAAAGCTCCCTAGGTAATTTCAATATGTCACCAGGGTTGAGAACCACTGTTTTAGAGTCTTTTCTTCTTTTTGTTTCTAATGTACTGAAATTTCTTGATGTTATGTTATGATGTAGGTCTCTTTTCATCCATCATGCTAGGCACTTGCTTGTCTCAGTAATCTGGAGATTTATGTTCTTTAATCTGAGGAAATTTTTAGTTTTTTCCTCCAACTGCCCTATTATTCTGTTACTTCTTAAATTTTTTATTATTTGTAAGTCCTCCGCTTGTCTCTTCTCCAGTTTTCTGTAACCTTTTCCTTTTGTTTTGATTTCTAAGTTTTTTTCTCAGTTTGATATTCCAACCCTTCCATTGAGTTTTCCTTTTCTATTATCATATTTCATTTTCCCAAGAATTTATTTTTGTGCTCTGATTATTCTGTTTTTATGGCATCCTATTCATATTTAAGGATGCAGTATCTTCTCTCCTCTCTAAGAATATTAATAACTATTTGTTAAGTGTTTTATCTGCCTTCCCAACGCTGTTTCCTCTAAATTACTTGAAAAGATCTCTTATTTGTTTTAGTCTCCTGCTTTCATATTGGGGATTTTGCTCCAAAGCCTTCCCTGGCTGCATACATACTCCTGTTTAAGAGCTCATCTGGAACGCTCTGTCTGTGTGGTGGACTTGTCAGCTTTCAACTTTGCATTTGATCATCTGACTGGGCTGTTGCGATAGGGGAAGCCCTAGGAGCAGAATCTTGAGGTCTTTTCTCTTGGGCAGGTCAGGTCTCAGAGAACACTCTTTTCAACTCCCCCTTTGGAGCTGAATAGGCAGAGGATGGTTGGGGGTTGTTAAATTTTAGAATGTGGTGGCGTGTTTAATTTGCCTCTCTCATTTGTGTCTCTTGTCATGTAGATAAGACCCTCTTTCATTTATTCTCCCCAGAGAACAAACCTCCAGACTTTGGGGGGTTGATTTTCCTGTCTGTGTTAAGGTCCACCCACTGCAGCTTCCATGTCTGCCTGGTGCATTCCATTTCCAGTGAGGTTTTGAGGGGCTTTAGGGTATGAATCAGGGTGCTTCTCTCAGTTTTCCCGGATACTGGCTTAGGATTCACCTGTCTATTAAGTCAGTTGTTCTTTGGCTTTCCGGCTCCTAACTGTTGTTCTTGTCAATTCCTTTTTCTTTCTCTTTGTTTGTGGGAGTGTATCCTAAATACAAATCCCATTACTATCAATGTACTGTGTTTTTAAGACAGAGTGGAGGTAAGCTGTGAGTTCATCTGCTCTGTGTAATCAGAGCTGAATAATGTGATTGTGATAAATAAAAAATGAAGAGATGGGAAATGGCCTTAGATTACCATAATGATTCTATTTTATATATTAACTCTGAATTTCAGTCAAATTACTTGGTGTATATAATGTATAATGTCTGCAGAAACCTAGCCATGGCTCATGCTTGGTGTTCTTTGATTGGTGGATCATGCTGTGATCGGTTGGACTGAAAGTTAAATTTGGAAAAGTTATTTAAACTCTTCTGTTGCAATGCAAGAATGTGGCCTGTATTAAAATGAAATGTTTGGTTTAGAAACCCTAAAAATGCTGTGTTGGTTTTGACCAAAAAAGCTTGACTTTTCTCCTTAAATCAGCTATGACTATATTAGCATCTTAACCATTATTTTCTCAGTACCATTTATGCCTCAACCAAATGTCACAAAGAAAATTTAGAAACTATACCTTATTTCCATTCTTCCATTGAGCATTTGAAAATAAACTCTTTAATGTTTCATTTTTAAAAGATCTTTTTCTTCTAGCAAATTGGTAACAGCACTTTAAGAAACTTTTAATAAAAATGCTGTTTTTTGGTAAATTGATTGCCATTCCTTGTATATCAGAGACAATAAGGATGTTTTTCAGTGTACATTCATATAAATTTAGAAAGCTAGTCTGAAATTAGTGTATGTCTGCTGGACTAAGAGAAGGCTAGATTTAGAATTTTTACACTACCAGAAACAACCTTTAAAACCTCTTTTTGTCCTCTTCAGAAAAAGCACAGTGTTCTTGTCTGTCTCAGAACCTCTCTTGTTGTTAGAATTGTCTGTGGGTAGTCTGAGAGAACTCTAGCATTTTACTTTGAAAAACTTAAAGTCTGTAGAAAAGTTGAAAGAACAACTGTATGAACACCGTGTATACCCTTCACTTCAGGTCACCGATGGTTAACATTTTGCCGCATTTGTGTTCTGGTTTTCTCTACACTTTTTTCACTGAACCATTAAACTTTAAGTTTGCCATCATGATGTTTTGTTCCTAAATAAGTATGTATGTTGTCAGAATAGGGACATTCTCTTGCATAATCACAATACCCTTTTCATCCCTCAGAAATAATTACATAATACCATCTAATAGATAATATGCATTCTTCCTGGGTTTCCCCCAACCTTTAACTCCCCGCTCTTCCCTACCCTCCAGGACTCCAAGATCCAAATAAGGATCACACATTGCATTTTGTTGGTATACATGTTTAGTCTCCTTTTTTCTAGAGTAGTCCCCTTCCTCACCATTTGTCTTATCTTAGATGTGTCTTCTTATTTCCTCATGATTAGTTTGAGGTTAAACATTTTGGCAAAAATATTACACAGGTCATGGTGCATACTTCTTACTGCATCGTATCAGGAGGCACATGTCAGTGTATTCTACTAATGGTGATGTAAATTTGATCACTTAGTAGAAATAGTGGAGCATGCCTGTAGCCCCAGCTTCTAGGGAGGCCGAGGCAGGAGGAGTACTTGAGCCCAGGAGTTCAAGACCAGCCTGGGCAACACAGTAAGACCCCATCTCTTAAAAAAAAAAAAAGTCACCTAATTGCGGTGGTATCTGCTAGATCTCTTCATTGTAAAACACTTTTTTGGTACCTTTTCTGTCTTGTAATTAATGGGTAAATTGTGGGTAATTTATGCATATTGTGTTCCCCAGTAGCCTTTTAACTGACGGTATTCCTTGATCCTTGCCTGAATCAGTTATTTAATTGTAAATATGGCGATCCTTTCTTGCCTATTAACTGGCATTCTTCTATAAAGTAGAACTTTCTTTCCTCCCTTCCCTGTTTCTTGACTTTTTTTTTTTTAAGTTCAAGTGTTAGAATCCATTATCATTGCTATTCTTTTTGATGCTTAAATTGCCCTACATTTGGCTACTGGAAGCCCCTCAAAGCTGGCTTTTGTGTCCTTTTACCATGTATTCTCATAAATCTTTGAGCCTTACTTTGCTTTCTGGCACATGATGTTTCAGGCTCACTTTGTGCTTTCTCTGCCCCAGATTTGGAATTGGTTATTTCTCTAAAGAGTCATCGTTTATGACAGTAGGTCTTCGTATTTAGAACTCACGATTTGAGTACTAGATGTCCTTATTGCTGCCAATTATCACTGTATCTAGACCCTTTTTAAAATTTTAAATTGTACATTTACTACTGATATTCCCTATTCAAATCTGACACTCTAGAGTTCTCTCTTACCTTCTCCCATTCCATCTCCCTGGTTCCCAACAGTGAGAACTCTGGTCTCAACATTAATACACTTGCCTAATTGCTCTCTCCTCTAATATACACCACATACTGTCTCAGTTCGTACGCCTATACCATGACCAGCCTTTTTGGGATCCAGAGTACAGAGAATTCACTCAGACTACTGGAAAATGATGACAGGATAAAGGATTCAGTGTAAGGATATACAGCAGCTTGACTCTAAGGCGACTTCTGGCATCAGCTTCTCTCACCCACCCACTCTCTTGGTCTTCTTGATCAGCCTTTATTTTTATTCGGTGTCTCTGCATCTCATCTCTCACCTTCATCCTCCCAAGGTGTGGAGGAATTTATTAGTCTGATTATTCACCTTCTAATAAGTAGCGTTCCTATTGGACAGCTCCAAGTCAAGGCAATGAGGGTATCTTTTGTTAAAAGTACCTGTCTGAGCCGGGCTCGGTGGCTCAGCCTGTAATCCCGCTCCTTGGGAGACTGAGGTGAGTGGATTGCCTGAGCCCGCGGGTTCGAGACCCGGGCAAGCGAGACCTCATCTCTACAATAAATCAAAAAAATCAGCCGGGCCTGGTAG
>CAUYQG010022472.1:0-27281 GCA_963574415.1 Tarsius wallacei
CTTTCCACTGTCTTGCAATTTGTCCATACATTGGGGGATCAGTTTGCTCCCTTAAAGCAAAATTAGGTAAGAAAAAGGGAAAGAATGGAACATGGAAGGAGAGTGGGAAAGAGGAAGGTGGAGAGAGAGAGAAGAGTAAGACGGATAACAGACAAATGTACTGACTTAGGTCCCAAGTTGGAAGCTGGGTGGAGCTGGTCGGGGCAATGCAGATCTCTACCTGGTCCTGGGACAGAGTGAATGGCTGCGGTGGGTGCCTCTTCAAGGAGCATGGGCCTCCTCTCTGGCCCTCCCTAATCCTCTCTCTCCACCAATCGAACACTGGGCTCCAGCTGATCTTCAGTCCTGCTTCTGCTGGGGACCGAGCAGGGGGAAGCAGAGGGCAAGACAGCAGGGCACTGCAGGTCAGCATGACACGGGGTTGTCTGGGGCATGGTGGGGTGGCATAGCTGACAAGGGAACTTGGAATTCGGCAGGCTGGAGCCTAGGGCCGTGGTGGTGGAGTGTGTGGGACCAGCTACAGCAGCCATCTTTTGCGGAGGCAGTGGCAGTGGCAGTGGCACCGTGTGTGGGACCGGCTGCAGCAACCACCCCCTGTAGAGGCAGCCATGGCAGCGGCGACAGCACAGTGCATGGGACCAGCTGCAGCAGCCACCCTCTGCGGAGACTCTCACAGTCCGACTTGTCCAGTCATCATCTTGTTTCCTTTAACCCTTCTTTCTGAATTACTTCCAATATCTACTTTGCTGTCACTGGTGAGTTGGGGTGTTTTACTATTGCCAGTCCCACAGCCTCTGCCCAGGTGCGGTTCTTCTTCCTCATGTCTTTCAGGTTTGCATCTCACTGATGGTTCTGATGATGATGTGGGGATTCCACAGGGTGCTTGAGGTTCCAGTGTGGAGACAATGACCCAGTGACCTGGTGACCTGCACTCATTCTGCTTGGTCAGGCACCCCAATCTTTTCTTATAGTGTTATGATTAATGGTCAGAGTCTGCTTATAAGTGAGAACATGTGGTACTCAGTCCTTTGTTTCTGTGAGTACTATAGACTAAATCCATCCAAGTTGCTGAGAAGTTCACAATTTTATCCTTCTTTATGGCAATACTTCATTGTGTATATGTACCACGGTTTTGTATCCAGTCTGCTTTTAATGGATAGCATGGCTGTTTCCTTGTTTTGCTATTGTGTATAGTGCTGAGATAAACATGTGTGCAGGTATCTTTTTTATAGAATGAGTTCCTCTGGGTATATTCCCAGAAGGGGGATTGCTGGGTTTTATGGAAAGTCGATTTTTAGATGTTTTAGAAATTGCCACACTGTTCTCCACAGATGTTATACTAGTTTACATTCCCACCAACAGTGTAGACGTGTTCCCTTTTCTCTACCTCCTCACGAGAATCTGTTGTTTTTTGAGCTATTAATGATGACCATCCTGCCTGGGGCTAATTGGTATCTCAGCACTGTTTTGATTTGCATTTCTTTGATGATTAGTGATGTTGAGCATTTTTAAATGTAACTGTTGGCTGCTAGTGTGTCTTCTTTTGAGAAGTGGTTATTCATATCTTTTGGTCACTTTTTAATGGGAATGTTTGTTTTTTTCTTTTTGGCTTGTTTGAGTTCCTTATAGATCCTAGATGTTATGTCTTTGTCATGCATTTTTTTCTTCATTTACTTTTGGTTTTTAGTGGAAATGCTTCTACAATAAGCATTTCCATATGAATTCTCATGTCAGGGTCTGCTTCTGCAGAATCTGATTAAAGACAAAATATGAATCCTGACAATTATATTGTGAACTTGCCACCATGCACTTAATGTTGGCAGCACTGTACAAACAACTTGGTAAGGTTTTATAACCTTGGTATATCAATGTCTTACAGCTATGTTTATGTGAACATGTGGTGGTGCCTTGCTGAGTGGTGTTCATTTTTGTATTGTACGTTTTTGTATGCCATTGAGAAAGTATCATGGCTTGAATTAGAGCAATGAACAACCATTAGATTTTTTGTTAAACTTGGCAAGAGTGAAAGCAGACATGTTAGTCCAAGTTTATAAAGATAATCCCATGAAGAAAACAGCAGTGTACAAATGGTTTAAATTTTTTTCTGGGAGGAGAGAAAGCATCACTGATAAAGAGAGGTCAGGAGGTTCAAAATTGAGCAGAACTAACAAAACCATTGCAAAAATTTTTGCAATTGCACATCAAAATCATCAGCTGACTGCAAGAAACATAGTAGAACATATAAACATTGATAGAGAAACAGGAAAATCTTAACTGAAAATCTTGGTATGAGAAAGATGTATGCAAAAATGGTCCTGAATGAGCTCTTGCATCATGACAATGCACCAGCTTACACAGCACTGTCTGTGAGGAAGTTTTTAGCCAGTTAACAAATAACTGTATTGGAACACCCACCCTACTCACCTGATCTGGCTCACAATAACTTTTTTCTTTACCTGAAGAGAAAGGAGTATTGAAAGGAAGACCTTTTTATGACATTCAGTATATCAAGAGTAATATGATAACTGCTCTGATAGTCATTCCAGAAAGAGAGTTGCAAAATTGTTTTGATGGGTGGACTAAGTGCTTACATTGGTGCATAGCTTCCCAAGGATAGAATTTTGAAGGTGACTATAGTGATATTCAGCAATGAGGTATGTAGAACTTTTTATAGGATGAGTTTGCATATTTAATAGTCAAAGTTTGTATAGCCACTTGCAATAATGAAAATGATTTATTAAGTAGTTTTCTATTACTAATCTAATGATAATCACACTTGGTCAGGCATTAATTTACTAGAATACGTAAGCTACTATGATTTGATTACAGGGTTAAAAGCAAAAAATTATTTACCAAACCTTGAATCTTTTCTACAAAATTTCAAATGTATACAAATATAAGAGAAGTTTTATTTATTAATAAACTTTAAGAGTGTAATTCAAAGTAAAATATTTCTCAAAAGCAAAAGGTTAGTCTTGGTTCTGTAAGTACAATATGGATTATGATTAATATTATTTTGCTGTGGTGTGCATATTTTAATTGGCATTTTGCTGTTTTTACTTTAGTTAGCGTTCTTATACACAGATACTTTCATTTTGTAATTTGCATATATAAATTATTTATATACTGTAAATCTAGTAAAGCGTATGTATTATATAAATACAATTAAATGTGGCTTAAAAACACCCAGTATGTGTGCATGGGGGGAAGGGGACAATAATAATTATGAATACTTTTTCCCTTGGATATTTAGAGTCAACATAGATTTCAGTACAGAACTGAGTAAAATCGACTATAATTTACTTGTTCTGCAACCAATTTAATTTTTATACAATAAGCTCAAGGCACAAACTGTGAATGTCTTATGGTTTTCACTTAATGTAGCCTTAATAATATGAATTACTTCTGTTTCATTCTTAAATATGCTTATTTAGAAGAAAAAAGGTTATATACTACTGCATTGCTGGTTAATCTAAAGCTCTAGACTATTGTAAAAACTGTGGATAGTAACTTAAATTCCCATAACCTGCTATGTTGATATTTTCTTATTTCCTAAATTAAAACTTTGTACAAATATACCAGACATTTAAGATGTTCTTAGAAGCATCTCTTGTTCAAGAAAAAAGTTGCAGTTATTGAAAGAGATTTTTAAGGTTGTAATACATTATTAAATCTGTCTCCACTACCTCCTAGTGAATACTCTGTCAGTCTCCCCTGCTCTGGCACCTGTCATATGCTTTTTGAAGAAACACCCATCACCTAAGTCCAGAGGTCAGGTGCAGACTGTTTCTAGCTGACTGTGGTAGCTTTTGGAGACACACTTAATATTTTCATCTTTTTCCTACTACAAAAGAAGGTTTAAATAACATAAAGGGAAAAGTACCTAAAAAAATGGAAAAAATCATTTGATATAAATCTTATAATAATCTACATAAAACCATTTTTCACTGCTTTGTGGTAATTTCACAAGAATTGCTCATGATTATGCCTGGTTGATGATAGAATGCCATGGCTAGAAGGGCCTTAAAAAAGCAATTCAAACAGACCCCTTTCCTTCAGGTCATGCAGATTCCAAGAGAAATCACAGTCTACATTATCTGAAAGCTAGAGAAAGCCAAGTGAACACACACATAAAAACATTTAAATGATGTCAGTATAAAATGTGTTGGTATAACGCTAGTAAAGATAATTTTAAAAGAAGAAAAATATTTTGTGAAACTAAATTTGACTCTGATAAGTAGGTTATAAAATGTTCAAAACTTTCATCAATAATATTGTAGCCAAGACCTGGAGAAAATATATGCCCTAATTTTTATGACGTCATCATCATTTGCTTCTCAACCTTCACACAAATAAAATGAATGATTGACGAGAATATTAATGCTAAAATCCAAATGTCTGGCATTTAGATTTTCTGTAATAACCCAGGTTGGTTTTGGTATGTATAGAGAGTTAGAAATACTGTTAATAGAAATTAACCCTAGAGTTTGTTTAAACATTCTAACCGAAGGTTGTAAGTGGACCTGGGTTTACAGAATAGCAATGATTGTCAGAAAATGTAACAATTACTTACATTAAAGGATATGACTGGTATTTCTCTTGCTGTTGGCATTATTTGCCTCTGAACTTGTTTTCTATTGAAATATTGATGCAAATTGAGAGTCAACCTCTTTGTAGTTATTTTAGAACCCCTATCTCTGAAGACCTTTCCCAGTATAATGAACAATAGTGTTCTACCAAGCTTAAGGAGCATTCCCTTCACCATTCTCATTGAGTTACTATAGCCTTTTGGCTCATTTAGCTGTACTTGGTAACTCTAGTAACTTTCCTGTCTGACATCAGGTTCCAGTGTACATCCCTGAGAAATCATTGCTAATTTAGGTAAGTCGATGCCCAGACATCCCCAGGTATTTTACCAGAACTAGTCTTGACACTACAATGAACTTTTGTTTATTCCTTTATCTATGGAATATTGATAATGCATTTTGTTTAAATTCAGCATTACAAAATGTTGAGTTTTTTTTTTCTTTTTCTTCTAGAATAGTGAAGTCGTATTTATTTATTCAGAAGCTAACTCAAGGTGAGGAAGAAATAAATTATTTTTTTCCTGAGCCAAAAGCCATAGTGCCTCTCTGACATAAGCTAAAACAAAAGTCGTAATCTCTCCCCTTCCTGAAGGAAAGAAAAACTCTTCTAAAGTTGGGAAAATTTATTAATCAATTTTCAAAAAAGTTTTTTTGGTTTTGTTTATTTGTTTGTTTTAGCAAATAACTCAAAAGAGAAATGTCAAAACTAAGCATCACACTACCCTGAAAATGAATATATATGAATGTCATATATATATGGTGTTGGTTGTGACAGAGGGGGAATAGTTGATTAGAGATTCTCCCACAGAGCAATGGGGCAAGTCACATGCTGAAAGAGAGTAATCTGCATTGTTTATCTCTGTGCCACAGAGGAGTGAGTCACTTGGAAATCTGAATGTTCTTTAGAAAAATGAGACTATCCCTGTCCACTTCTGAGGAGGTAGATCCTTTCCAGTTTGTTTTAGTTTTCCAACCTACTGTATGCACTTCTTTTTTATATTTAACCTACTTGTTTGATGTTTTTATTTTTATGTTAATAAAAAAGAGGTACATCCCATTAATAGATTCAATATGTGTTTTAAAGTGATGAGTGAAAACGTAGACTAAAAAGATGCAACTCAGTGCCTCAGCAGTTGCAAATCAAAGCTGTACTAATTTGGGATTTTGAATATGGCTAAGATGTCTGTATTTATTATATTGCTAATCTTCTACATGTGCCACATTAGATTGTCATTATTTATGCATTACATACATTTTCTTTTTTGTTCTAGTCTTTGTGGTTTCAATTTGATGAGATATAAAAACTGCGGTATTGCTTATTAAAGCTATGTTTTTACATATGCACCTTGGAGAAGCAAGGTGTGGGCCAGTGCTCTGCTTAGTGAGAGCCTATATTTTCCCTAAATAACACTTCACTGGACTTTTCCTTTAGCCTATGTAATGGAAGATTTGGCTTTATGTGCCACTCTGTGATACTTCCAGTAAAGTTATTTTAACATTCATAAGGTTTCAAGGTGAACATTTAGAGTGTCACATCTAGGTAAACCAACAAATGTGCTGTATTCTTAATGGGGCAAGCTAGTAAAGAGGGAAAAAGCCAGGAAAGGTGTTAGAAAAAAATGTCTATGTAGGCCTTGATTCAATAACACAAATTAAAATGTCCAATAACACAAATTAAAATGTCCAGAGGGAAAACTTAAGCTTCCCCTGAACCAATATTGATATTTAACATTGTGGGCAGGATGAAGTTGTAACATCCAGGGAGATGACACTTGAAATAAGAACAATGGCAATACCCTGATTCAGTTGGCTCCTCTGATTCACCTCCTAGTTGGCAGTCTAGCAAACAGGTTATTAACGAGATGGGGTTCTAGTTTGAAGCCATATTGTCAAGAGCTAGGCAGGTTTTAATTTCCAAGCTTTTATTTAAGTAGGTTAAGAATCAAGTCAGAGATTTTTATTTCCATTTCTCACCTACAGTTATGGAAAACAAATAGCAGAACAACTGAGATTTAAATTATTTTGTAGAGATAGCTATCTCAGACTCAGATGAACTATTTATGTAAAGCTATTAATAGTAATTGAAAGATAAATGATATGTTTGTGTCAAACATATGATAGGCAAATATAAAACATAAAACAAGACGTAGAAGATAAAGATCATGGGGCAAGACTGAGGTGTAAATTCACTGTGAAATGACACATCAAATGGTAAGAGGACTTTGAACAGATCAGAAAATTAGCTGTAAAGGGACTAAAATTAAAAAAAAAAATCTCAAGATATAGAGCACTGTTATGTAGGATATATTTATGGAGAGAGACTTTTTTTTTTTGAGTTGGAGTCTCACTCTGTCACCCAGACTGGAGTGCAGTGGCACACTCCCAGCCACCGCAGCCTCAACCTCTGGGCTCCAGCGATCCTTCTGCCTCAGCCTTCCAAGTAGCCAGAACTACAGGTGTGTGCTACCATGCCCAGCTAACTTTTGATTTATTGTAGAGACAAGGTCTCATCAAGTTGCCCGGGAAGGTCTCAAATCCGCAGGCTCAGGCAATCCACTCGCCAAAGTGCTGGGATCACAGGTTGAGCCACCGAGCCTGGCCGAGAGAGACTATTTGTTTTAAAGATTTATAACTGAATATAACACTGAGTGGTGACAGGGAAGGAATTTGACTGTTATCCTATGAGTAAAAATAAAATCAAATACTACAAAGTCCATAGTACTACAAGTAATAAAAGTACCTGGTACAAGTTAAGGAAAATTAATTTTCAGTGAAGAGATAAAGCCAGAATTTATACCAGATGCAGTGGACAGGAGTCTTTTCAAGGTTAATTTCAGTACCTTCTAATTGAAAGGAGAAAGGAGACTGAAACAAAGCTAAAGCCAAAGGTAGGAGTGGTCTACATCATCAACTGATAAGACAAAGAAAAAAAGAACTGACCAAATATGGACCGGGTACTTTCCCACATAGATCCTGAAGTCTAAAATAGCCACTAAGCTACCTATATAGTTACTGGAACCATCTTTCCCTCGTCACCCACATCAAATCCACCAGCTGTTTCAATCAATTTTTCTCATAAAATATAATTGAAAGCTGCCCAGTTTCTCTAGCTGCACTTTTACCACACTAGGACATTTTGCCCTTAATTTCAGCAATTGTTTCCTAAACAGTCTATTGCTTTCATTTTTTTCAAGTATCTCGCCCACCCCAATCCATTTTCCTCACAAGAGTGTGAATAAGATTAATGTATATCAATCCAACTATATCACATTTCTGTATAAAACCTTTCTATTGCTTTAAGATGTTCTCAGAAAAGAATCCTAAGGTCTTATTATTCTGACACATGATATTGCTATCTTACCTGATTTGGCCACTGCCTCTCTTTCCAATCCCATTTTCACCATTCTTTTCCTGGATTTCCAAGTTTTGACCAAATGACTCTTCCAGTTTCTAAAAAAGACCAAGGGTTCATCTGTATGGAGTCTTCTTCATCTGTATGGAGTTCTAGCACTTAGCATGACTCATCCATTTACCTTTAGGTTTGAGCTCAACTTCCAATTCCCACAGACCTCCCAACCTACTTTGAGTTCAATTATTTTCTGCATATCACTCTTATATTTCAGGAATTTATCACAATCAAATGCATTTATTTATTTTCTAGTTCTGTCTCCTAATACCACAATATAATATTGATATTATATCTTATTGTACTACCCTAACTCCAGTTCCTAGAAGAGTGAAGGAATGAATGAAATGAATAAGTGAAATGATTGAAAATAGCATTATTATCTTGCTTAAGTAAAGTGGTATATCTTGGTACTTGCTTATATTCAAATTCCCACTTTTTTTTTTTGAGTTGGAGTCTCACTCTGTCACCCAGACTGGAGTGCAGTGGCCACTCACGGCCATCACAGCCTCGACCTGCTGGGCTCCAGCGATCCTTCTGCCTCACCCTTCCAAGTAGCTGGAACTACAGGTGCACGCTACCACACCCGGCTAAGTTTTTGATTTATTGTAGAGATGAGGTCTCACCAAGTTGCCCAGGCAGGTCTCGCACCTGTGGGCTTAGGCAATCCACTCACCTCAGCCTCCCAAGGCACAGGATTACAAGCTGAGCTACCAAGCCCGGCTTAAATTCCCACTTTTTAATGCAAGCAGCTAATCCAATCATCTTCATCTTAGTTCCAAATGTCATATGAATAATCAATGGTGATTATTTCTATAGTAAATACTATATGTCAGGCACTGCCTGGTCACTTTATACATATGAATTATTTAAACTTCATTGCTATTTAATAAAATAGGTACCACTTTATCCTCATATTATAGTTTTAAACATTTAGACATAGCTGGGTTAATGTAGGTAGTAAAGGTTATAATCAGGTTTCAAAGCCAAAAAAATATTTCATAGTCCATTTGGAGGTGTTTGTATGTTTATACATATATATGTTTTTATATATGCTATACAACGTATGAAACTATTTTTGATTGGATGTGCCTTTGATATCACATAGGAAAGTCACAAAAATTGTACTTGTGAGACCTACATGCAAAGAATTTAGGAAAATCCAAATTTTATACAAAAAGTAGCAAAGAGAATCTGGTGTATGTATATGATCTATAGTAATTTTTGTAGTACCTATAAAATGTGCACTAAGATTTTACTTTTTTGATGCTTGACAGGTTAAAAAATATGGTTTTGTGTCAGGCAACAGAGTGTAGCTTATTTTCTTCTTCCAGAATTATGATACTATAAATAGAGTACAATAAAAAGGGGTAGAGAAAAGCAAGATTCTCCAGTGGACCATAAATATGACTATTTGTCATGGAGGTAGAAAGGGCCAGTCCTTAGTTCATGTCTAGTGATATTACCTTCTCACAGGGGTACCAATATCCAAGTTTTTCTCAAGAGCTGGACATCACCAGTTCAGCAATAATCCACATCAATATAATGCAAAGCTGAGAAGAACAAAGAGATAGGCAAGAGTATACAAGCCCATTTCTGGTCTTAATTTTGCTATTCTTAGATTTCTTTTCTTTTCTTTTTTTTTTCTCTCTGTGACACTTTGAAAAGCAGTTTAAAATGAGACTTTGGATTTAAGTGTGAACTACTCAGCCAATGAAGCCTGAGAAATAAAAGATATAAAACAAGACACACAGTCTGTCAATAATTATTTTGTACATTGGAAGCTTAATTGATTAATCTATGACTTCTTTTCAACCTTAGGAAGAAAACCGGGAGTTGATCTGGTAGAACAACAGTTACATTGCCAAGATGGGTAGTAGGTTTGGAATAGCAAAAAGTCCCAATCAAAGACCTGAAGAAACAAGCCATGTTGATCTGTGCAGAGGAGGGATGAAGGTCCTATGCCAGGAAGAATACATATGATAAGGTTCAACTAATATAATGGGGGTATCTATAATTAATAATAGAATGAGGTATATCAGCTACCCGACTTTAAAAGCAAAGGTGCAAAATCACTGGATATTTAACAGGTTCTGGTCTACGGTATATTTTCCCCCTCTTTCTTCACAGTTTTTGTTTTCTTAACCAACAATAGAGCCATCTAATTATAAAGTACAATTTGTTTTCCTTAGGAGGCTTTTAATAATAGACAATAGATAGACAGTGATGAAGATAGATATATGGATAGATGACAGATAGATACATTATTCAGATGTTTTCTATTAAGTTCATATCTGTTAGTGTTTGGCATTGGCTAAGGCACTATGGACCCAAGTAGTACCTGTGATCCTAAGATGTAGGTAGTATTAGAATACTGTTTAGTGGTCACTGGAAAATATTGAATAAACCCCATAGCAGGTTTCCAAAAGAAGAAAATAGAATTACTCAATTTGCTCTCACTCAAAAAAAAGAACTAAACAACTGAAGTGGAGATAAAGTTCACATTTCCAGCTTTCATTCCTGATAATGCCACCATAATATACTTCAGGATGTGAATGTTACAGTGATGGTCAATGTTAACAGAATAATGAAGACTTTGGGGAAATGTTGCAATGAAGAAATTAGAACTTATTTAATGCATCATCAATGCATACTCCTTCATTGCATCATTATCCTGGCTCCAGCTTCATTACATCAACATACTGCTGACATTAGAGAACTGGTAGCACACACCATATGTAGAAGGGGAAAAGGTCAGAATTGCAGTTATGATAATAAAACCAAAAGTTTTCAGATACAAGTGAGTCTAAAATAAAAGGAAACAACCAGATGTTTCTTAAATGTTTTAAACACCAAGGAGTTTGCAAATACCTGGAAAACAGAGTTGATTTTTTTTAATGTTAAGGAAATAATGTTTTTGAATAGAGTTAATATTACTGAATACAGTTCTTATTTCTAAGAAAAAGGATGCCCTGGGCTGCTGCTTCTGAAAGTTCTTCTTGGTAAAGAGGCATAATGGGAATGCTCATCCTATTCTATGTATGTGACAAGGCCATTTAATTAGCTTAATTCATCAGAGTTGCTTGAGTTTTCACATTGACATTGGTAGATTCCATGTGCTATGATTTAACAAAGAAAATAAGACATACAGGAAGAGGCCCTGCCTTATTTTCAAAAACAACACTTGTTCACCTTAACAACATGGTAAAATGGGGATCATAGCAGTGTCATGGACAATGAAGACAGTAACGGGGCATTCTCCAAGATTGTTAGATAGGCTAAATGTGTTCATACATATAACACATTTAGAACAGATTCTGACCCATGACAAACTCAATGTATGTTTTAACTATCAGCATTTTATTCTTGCATCTCAATTTATTTATCTAAAAAACAGACCTAAAATCCTTATTAGTGACTTATTATATTTCTGCTGAGGCTGTAATTGTTTTCATAAGGGGCATGTGGTCCAAGAAACTTTGGTATTTATATAACGATGACACAAATAACAGCAGGTTGATTAGGAATTCTGCATAGTATGCAATCTTTGGGAAACACAATGATTTATTCATTTCCAAAAATTCCTGAAAGTCAGACAATAGACAAATATTCACAAGAGCATAAACAACTCAGAACACTTTATAGCATCTTTCTCAAGGAGATTTCTCAATTTTCGATCACTATTGCAAACTTGTCTTGATCTTTGTTTGGGGGAAAATAAGGTCATAATACTTTGAATTGATCAATCAAAGACATACAGGAGCTAACAAGAGACTGTAGAATTTCTCAACACTGAAGAACAATGCTTTGTCCCCTAAATGTTAATTTCCAAGCCTGGGAACACTAAGAAAATAGTAGTAAGATTTAGGTCAACACTGCCAACATTTGCTATTTCTTTTACCCATGGAAAGAAAACTTTGTTTTAGAGGCAACTTAAAAACTTTAATATTACCTTGCAAATAATTTTAAAAACAATGAGATTTTCAATAACTAAAACCTCAAATTTTACCTTTAGATCTCTAATAAAGTATATAAAGATCACATCTACGCATTGAATTATAATAGAGTAAAGGAAAGCAACGAATCATTTAGTGCTTCTCAAAATGTGCCTCTTGAATTGTCATTGATTCACAGATTTACAGACCTGGGACAAAACAAGCACAGAAGTAAAGTTAGCAGGTCGAAATCTGTATAGCAAACTGACACTGATGTGGCATCTACATGTATAATCATTTTCCTTCTAATTTCCTTTTACTTCATTTTATAATAGTATTAATTAATGATTTATTGGAATTACTTTAAATGTTTGGGAATTTAAAATGTAATAAAAGGAGACTGACAACCATAACCAGAAAGCAGGATCAGTTCTCAGTTAAGTTAATGGATACCAACTAGAATTGATACTTTACCTATAGGAGAATTCATGACAGCCAGATATGTATATTCACACCTATTTTCTGCCTTGAAATTTGTGCAGAATTATGGAAATGCTGACCCTATTATAAATCTTTTGAATGCTCCCTCCATTCTACAAATAATTTGATTATTTTGACACTGACTCGTACTGGAGATTTCAAAAGCACTCAGTCCCCTTTAGTAATTACATTAGAGCTCTTATGTTCCTGGTTTTCTGCCACTTCTTTGTCTGTTTAATCTGCAAACTCAAGTGGTTGTCAGAGTAACTCAGCAAAATAACATAGAACATTGACCACTCAAGTTAGTGTTTATCTCTTTTTTGCTTTACTCTTTGGAGAGCTTTAGCTCTATTTTTCATATCTTTCTAGACCTCACCTGCTACTCTCAGTAACCTGACTGACTTTGTTTTACATGTCTTGACAGGAAAGATGTGGTCATCAGAGGCCAGTGCTTTGCTTTGATTTATCTTCACATGCTCATATGCAAACCCCAGTTAAGTATGCCTCCACCTCCATTTCCCAGTTAACCAACATCAACTCTTCCATATCTCAGTTCCTACAATTTTGTAAATATAGATTGCCCAATTAATTGATCCAGATTGTCCTGCAAAGACATGGAAGCGCTAGAGACTATAGCTTGAACTTTGAGGATGACACAAACTATCATCTGTTTTCCTTAGTATCTTCATACTATTTTCAGAGAGGGGTTTTGGAGTTAAACAAAAATTGTTCTATGATGATTCATTTTGCTTGATGTGAGTAAGTTTATTCTAATAGAAAAAGAATGCTACTTGAAACCAGAGGATCTGGTTTCATACTGAAACTATAGTGCCTACAAGACCACTGACTTTAGATAATTTGCTTTATTGCTGAAATGCAGGCTATCTTTTACATATATAAAACCGGACTCAAAATATAGATGTACCTTATTTTACTGAACTTTCCTTTATTATGCTTTGCAGATATTGAATTTCTTTAAAAAAAAAAATCAAAGGTCAGTGGCAATCCTGCATTGAGAAAATCTATTGGTTCAATTTTTTCAACAGCTTGCTTGCTTTGTGTCTCTGTGCCACATTTTTGTAAATCTTTAAATATTTCCGATTTTCTTATTATTATATCTGTTATGGTGGCCTATGATTCGTGATCTTTGATGCTACTACTGTAATTCTTTTGGGGCACCATAAACTCAGCCCATATAAAATAAAGAACTTAGTCAATAAACCTTTTGTGTATTCTGACTGCTCCACTACCCAACCATTTCCCTATCTCTCTCCCCCTCCTTAGGTTACTCTATTCCCTGAGACACAACAATATTGAAATTAGACCAATTAATAACCTTACAATGGCCTCTCTGTGTTCAAGTTCTAGAAAGAATTGCACACTTCTCACTGTAAATCTAAAGCTAGGAATGATTAGGCGTAGAAAGGAAGGCGTGCCAAAGCTGTGATAGGCTGAAAGCTAAAACTCTTGTATCAGGTAGCCAAGTTTTTAATGCAAAGGAAAAGTTGTTGAAGGAAATTTAAAATGCTACTTCAGCGGACACATACAAAATAAGAAAACAATACAGCCCTATTGTTTGCATGGAGAAAGTTTTAATGATCCGGATAGATCAAATCAGCCACAGCATTCTCTCAGACCAAGACCTAATTCAGAGCAAATCTCCAACTTTCTTCAATTCTATGAAGGTTGAGAAAAAGTTTGAAGCTAGCAGAGGTTGGTTCATAATATTTAAAGAAAGAAGTCATCTCCATAATATCAAAGTGCAAGGCGATGCAGCAAGTACCAATGCAGAAACTGAAGAAAGTTGTTCAGATGATCTAGCTAAGAAAATTTATGAAGGTGGCTACACTAAACAAGAGATTTCCAATGTAGATGAAACAGTCTTACAATGGAAGAAGATGCCATCTAGGACTTTCCTAGATAGAAGGGAAAAGTCAACGCCTGGCTTCAAAGTTTCCAAGGACAGGCTGACTCTCTTGTAAGAGGCTAATGAAACTAGTGGCTTCAAGTTGAAGCCAATGCTTATTTACCATTTTGAAAATTCCTAGAGCTCTTAATAATTATGTTAAACCTACTCTGCCTGTATTTAACAAATGAAACAACAAAGCATGGGTGACAGCACATATGGTTTACTGAATATTTTAAGTTCACTGTTGAGAACTACTGATCATTAAAAAAAAAATCTTTTAAAATTTTACTGCTTACTGATGATGCACCTAGTTGCCCAAGAACTCCAATGGAGACATATAATGAGATTAATGTTGTTTGTGTGCCTGTTAACACATCCATTCTTCAATCCATAGATCAAGAAATAATTTTGCTTTTCAAGTCTTATTATTTAGTAAATAACATTTTGTAAGACTATAGCTTCCATAGATGATGATTTCTATGATAGACAGGGGCAAAGTCAATCGAAAACCTTCTAAAAGAGATTTATCATTCTAGTTGTCATTAAGAACATTGGTGATTAACAAAAGAAGGACAGAATAATAACATTAACTGGACTTTGGAAGAAGGTGATTCCAACTCTCATTGATGATGTTGAAGAGCTCAGGATTTCAGGGGAGGAAATAACTGCAGATGTGGTGGAAACAGCAAGAAAACTACCTCCAGAAGTGAAGCCTAAAGATGTGACTATATTGTTATAATTTTGCAATAAAAACTTTAACGGATGAAGAGTTGCTTGGATGAGCAAACAAAGTAGTTTTTTTAAAATGGGAATTTATTTCTACTGAAGATTCTGCAAATATTGTTAAAATGAAAACGAAGTATTTAAGATATTCCATAATAAACTTAGTTGCAACAGCAGGGTTTGAGGGGATTGCTTTCAATTTTGAAAAAAGTTCTACTGTGGCTAAAATGCTATCAAACAGCATAGCATGCTACAGAATAATCTTTCATGATAAGAAGAGTCATTTGACCTAGTCAACTTTATTATTTCATTTTAATACATTTTCACAGCTACCACAGCCTTCAGCAACCACCCCACTGATCAGTCAGCAGCCATCAATATTGAGGCAAAACTCTTCACTACCAAATAATTACAACTCCCTGAAGATGATAGTTAGAATTTTTGACAAATAAGTATTTTTAAATTAATAAATGTACATTATTTTTAGACTTAATTTTACTGTGCACTTAACAGGCTGCAGTACAGTATCAACATAACATTTATATGTACTACAAAACCAAAAAGTTCATGTGATTTGCTTTACTGTGATATTTGCTTTATTGTGGTAACTGAACGGAATAACTGCTCTATTGTGGTTTGGTCTGCAACTGAGCCCATAATATCTTCGAGGTATGCCAGCCTACACATATTTCCTAAGGTTACATTGAGGATCTACTGAAATGATATGTAATAATCGTCTTGCAAATATTAGTTGATATTTTTATCTACAAATAATATCCAAAGCATGAAACTAATTTTTACTTAAATAAATGATAACTAATATAAACTGAATCATAACTTATTGAATAAACTTATTTTTAAACTTATGATTGAGTAACAATTCAGCATTTGACAGCAATAGTTGACACAAAGAACAAGCATGTTCATGAAGGTAAGTGTTCACAGACAAAAGTGTGTTCTCGATGACACATAAGAATAACAGATTTAGAGAGACTGAATGGTCCAAAATAAAAAAGTAACAGCGCAGATTTTATTTCTGGTTAGTGAAGAAGTGACTTCAGGGAGAACAACTATTAGTGATATAGATTTATCAACAATCTATTCCCTTGCTACTATTAATTTTAATTTGTAAACAGTATTATAATAGTTTTTACAACAGAATTCATAACAACCTTTCTTAGTCTACATCATAAAATACTGTACAAAATTTCATATCATGTGAACATGACTAGTGAGGTAGAATCCTGTGATTTTTTGTTTTTGATCTTTCATAGCATAAGTTAAGTGGAATTGACAAAGTAAATAGCATTTTAGGTACAGCTCCTAATTCTAGTGTACTCTAGTATGAAACACCAAATTTAAAAGTATTAAATTATATTTATGAGAAATATTTGTGGATCTATCCAAACCTCAGTAATGAAAATTTATTTCAGTGCCAATTATTTATTGATTTAAAGTGACTAGCTGAGGTAAAATAGCAGTATGCACTTTTTCACAGTTCCAACTATAACTTTTTTTGTGAAATGCATGACTACACATTATTGACTGTCCCTTTATTTTATTGTCTTAAGCCACTATAGTATTTAATCAGTTTTTCCTGTAATCAGCCAAGCTGCTAATCGATAATTAGCTACCTGCATACAAAGTTAGCAATCTTCAAAATTACTTCTATGTACTTGAACGTTAAGACCCAGAGGCCAATATTACATTGTCTCTATTGTTGAAAGATGCTCATAAAAACAGAAAGGTGAGATGCATTTTCATTTTATTGTTCTTTAGTTATTTAATATCTGTCTACCACAGTTTCCAAGTTCATTGAATTGAATTATTTTAGAGTACATAAAGTGTATAAATTTGGAGATAGAAAATCTATTTTAGCTTTCTGTAAATAACTGCCCTTGGTGATGACACTCTTCGTTTATGTGTAATGATAACTCAGATGAAAATAGTTTTCATAAAGTTGATCAAATCTCATCTCCCTTTAAGCTGAATGGGAAAGCTTTTGAACAATTCCAGTGCATCTATAAAATTTAAAGAAAAGGACTAAAATGACGATACCAATTTAGTGAGAGACTGCTTCTTACAAATTTTGTTCTTTTCCACCTTGCTATTTTAAGGTTGAGCACACAATTCTTAAAGTTTCTAAGTTAAAAAAAGTTTAAATCCTTTTCAAACATTTTTATGTCAATAAACAGATTTATATAAGTACAGACAGTGAATAATAAATTTCAGGCAAATATTTACTTATTTTGCACTAGAAATTTTTTAAAAGTAATTTACTTGCACATTTTAGTTTGTAAATGTTCAAACCTAGAGAACAGTTAAAAAATTATAAAATGAATAATTGTACCATGTGCACTTTACCTAGGTTCCTTAATTATCAATGTTTTATTGCACACACACAGGGATTTAGATATAGATAGATGCCTTATATATGGTTTACTTTGTTTTGCTTTCTCCAGGTCATTTGGAAATAATTTTTAGACAGCTGACACTTCATTCTTGGATATTTCAGCATTCATATTCTAAAAATAAAGTTATTCTCTGGTACAACCACAATATTATTATCACAGTAAGAAAACTAATTTACTATTATCATATAAAATGAATTTTATATTATCATGTATAACGTACAGTACATATTAAGTATTCTGACTTGTCCCGAAAATGTCTTCTAAAATTGCTTTTTTTGTTAATTTATTTGTTTGCTTTGTTATGTTTTATAATCATGATTCAATCAAGGTCTATCTATTAACAGGAGAATTTCTATTCTTGCATTGCATGTAACAAAATACCCTCTGTATTTTTGATTCCCCATGATTTCAAACACAGTACTATATTTATTATAAAAGTAGTGGCTAATTAAAGGGTGACACAAAGTTAATTCATTCATATATTTAGCAAATCTTTACTGATGTCCTATTATGTATCATGTACTGTCCTAGGCCTGGGGATACAGCAGTGAACAAGACAAAAATGTCCTTGTCTTCATGGAGCTTGTATTTGGATAAAGATAGACAGATATAAACAGAGATGTCCATTCACATAAATAAGTAAACACATATTCATTTTGAGGACTATAAATGAATAAAACAGGATGATATGATAGTTTGCTCTCTGTGTTTAGTTAGCATATTGAGAAAGAACCACTTTAAGAAAGTGCTATTGAAGCAATACCGTCAGCCATTAAAATGCTGGGAGACAAATCTTTCAGACAAAAGAAGCAGTTATTATCAAAGTGCTAAGGAACAAACATACTTAGCAAATGTGTTAAGAAAGGCAGCATGTTTATATGATATAATATTTTGGACAGTCTCGTTAGAGCTGTTAATTATCTATCTAGAGTTTATATCAGGGTGTGGCTTTCACCAGGAGTCAGAAAGTTTTTATGAAGAAGTATATGACTCCAGAGCTTCATAACCAATGAGCTTGAGTTTTACTTTTGGCCGTACCACTTACTAACTTTAGAATATTTGCTAAGTGAGATGACTGCATAAACTTAATTCTCTGTACATAACTATGCATCTATAGTCTATTTTCTCTTCTTAAAAAATGTTTAATGCAACTCAAGCATTATTTTAATAATTATTACAGAGAGATATGTTATAGTAATATTATAAAGAATGGTTCTCATTATTTTTCTCGAAAAAGTCTTTCAAATGAGAAAAGATGCAATGATTTATATTGAATAAATGTATGCAATTTTCTAAATTTAGAAATAAAGATGTTGAAATTAAATGTAATTAATTTCTGTCATATTTTATGTGGAAATTCTAGGCCAAAACAACCAAAACCAAAATAGTTAACAGTTACTTCTAGAAAAATCCTTGAATCTTGTACTAGAAAGGAACATCTACTTTAAAAGCCTCTGGACTGATCTGGGAAGGAATTACCTAAATGAAGCTGTTCAAATGTAAAGAATAGTAGTAAGTAGGAAATGGTGGTTAAAAAAAAAAGGCCTTGTTTTAGTTCTGTTTCTGCAATAGTTCTCACTGAGTGATCCTAGGGTGACAAATGATGTTTAATGTGACACTGACAAGTCATCTGCCTGTCTTCGTTTGTTTCCTCATCAGTCAAACATTAGGGTTAAACTAGAAAACACTACAGGCAGATGGCCCAATTACCAAAAATCCAATTGAAAGATGTGTCTGGCATGTCTATAGTGTTTTTATTGATGGTGATGATGATGATGATGATGATGATGATTATTATTATTATTAGTTGGGGGAGCCTGAATGACAGAATGTGTCATTCAGGCTGGAATTCAGGGGCACAATCATGGCTCACCGCACCCTCCAACTCCTGAACTCAAATGATCTACCCTCATCAACTTCCCAAGTAGCTGAGACTATAGGCACACACCACCATGCTTGGCTAATTTTCTTTTTAATGTTTCACAAATATGAGGTCTTGCTATGTTGCCCAGACTGGTCTCAAAGTTCTGGGCTCAAGCATTCCTCACATCTCAGTCTCCCAAATTGCTGGGATTACAGGCATGAACCACCACATCCAGCTTATAGTGTTTTTAAATTTTTAAGAGAAAATCATAAAATTGGTATATTTTACATAAAAATTTCTGAATTCCTGTCTGGTCCTGAAAAATTGAATGATCTAACAAATTCAGGCTTGCATTCCTATTTGCTAACAACTTGTTGAAACTAAGTAGCTGCTCCCTATTTTTTAGACAGGCAGTGTGCACTCCACTGCCCACACTCACAAAATATGTGCAGTGCAACAACTCCCAATCCACTTGAGCCAATTATGCTACCTGCCTGGCCCTAGCAAAATTTTATCTATCTATCTATCTATCTATCTATTGACTTATTTATTTAAATTTGTGAAGAACAGGAATTTATTTCTCACAGCTCTGGAAGATGGAAGTCCAAGATTCAAGACCCAGTAGATTCAGTGTCTGGTGAGAGCTCAGCCTCTACTCTGGTATAGCACCTGCCTAGCAAAATTTTAAATTGAACCATGGCATAAAGAATCCCTCATTTTCTTTCAATTATGTTATGCAGATTTTATGAATGTGAATGGAAATATAATAGCCAAGTTAAAATAGTGCTAACCTTTGTGTGGATGAAAGATCAAGACTATTAAGCCATGAGAAAGGGGATTTCCATTTTGGTTGTATCACTTTAATAACAGCCACTAACATTTATTGAGTATATTGTCTCAAGCTAGAAACTCCGTTAAGTATTTCACATGCATTATCTTATTATCTGGTTTAAACACCAACACCCCTATGCTTCTCACATGGAGAACCAGTCTTTGAGACCCAAATAACTTGCCGAGGTCATACCAGCTAGCAAGAATGCAATTTGCACTAAAGTTTTGGTGTTTCTCATCCCAGTATAGAAATTGAGGTCAACATTACTCTGCTACAGTGTTGTCCATTTGTACATGTGAAAACTTGGTAACCTTCAATGTACTCTGTGTACTTGTATTCTCTTACTTTATTTGGGATTAACATCATCTGTCTTACAAGTGGCTTCTGATAATTAACTGATGCATTAAAATATCTAAATATATGAACTGGAATATAATAAAGATTTAATACATACCTATACCTATTCTAGCCTAAACACTTCCATAGGATCCATGGTTGACTCTAACATAGAACATCTCTGGA
The DNA here is from genome assembly GCA_963574415.1 of Tarsius wallacei. Lineage (NCBI taxonomy): Eukaryota > Metazoa > Chordata > Mammalia > Primates > Tarsiidae > Tarsius > Tarsius wallacei. Next base: position 20,672 of record CAUYQG010022472.1, read on the forward strand.
CTGCAAAGCAGCTAATGGTTACATGGAAAACATGCCTTAAGCCAAAAATTTATTTGCAGGATTAGAAAAATATCATCAGGGCATCTGTCTAGAATAGAATGAATAAACGCATTCGCTATCAAGTGTCCACTTTGAGAAAAGCAGTTATTTTGACTAAGCACCAAGTAGACAAACAGCATATGTAAATTTGCCATTGATCCACAGACATAATCAATTCAAAACTAGTGTCTGGAAAGAGGGAAGATATAGTCTGATTCAGACAGAATATGATAAGGCACAAAAGCTAGGCATCGGCCAAAGTAAACAAACAAGTCTGTGAATATTGCAAATGAAATGGTTGTCATATTGTACTGTGATCCATCCTGTGGCCTGTTCGTGAAAATTGCTAAAGACATAGTTTATTCCTAACTCTTCTAAAAGAAAAATGTACAGAAATGTCTGCTGCTGAAGGCTTTGTGAACCCAGTGTGAAATGTAGGTGCTTAATGGGAAATTTCCTATTTAGTATGAAGGATATGTATATAAAGATGTGTAAATTTATAAAGCTTTTCCTCCATTACGAATAGTCTATAATTATAATGTAATTTGATCATTTGATATGTCTCATTTTTATTTTGCTTTAAGACAAAGAATATCATATTCCTACTTTAAGAATAAATAGTATAAATTATTCAATAGACTCAACAAATATAACATGCTGGCTAATTTTGTACTGCTAGTCAATTATTTTCTCTTGTCTGGTTTTCTAAATATAGTATTAAACACAGACATGTTCGTTTGTTTATTGTCTATAGCTCCTTTCATACTACAAAGCAGTTGAGTAACTGCAACAGAGACCATATACCTACAATACCTAAAATATTTACTTTCTGACCCTTTTATTGAAAAAGCTTGTATAACCTCTGATTTGGTTCAATACCTCATTCTTTAAAATTTTTGAAATATCACTTATTCATCCTCCTATGAGGAAGAGAGAATATTTTAGAACTTTACTGAAAGGAAAAACTTTATGATTAATAAAGAAAGAAAAAAAGATATTTAAGGACAAAGAGGGAAGGAAATAAATGACCTAGTAATCACTTTCTTCTCAGAGTCATATGGCTTTTAGAATCATTTGCAGAGAATCTATTCCTTTTAATCTGTTTGGGGATGAATTTGGTCTCAAGCAGAAGCAATGAAAAGAGGCTATCTCTGAACAGGATATCAGGACTGGGGTCATTCTGCTGACCTTTCAGATAGAAGCACTATTCAATAGGCTCAACTGATGAAAAGCAGAAATGGAAGCTGAAAAATAACATTGTTTTTAGTGCTAGCATAGATTGGACAAAATTAAGGCAAAGGGTTATTCAGACTTCCAGGATCAAGCATACCTGCCTCAACTCTAGTGTTACATTTGATTTGAGCAAAGATAGTTTTTGTTTGTTTTTTGTTTTTAATGGAATATCTTATCACACAAAGATACTTTTTTAGACCTTATTAGGACCTTTCTGCTATAATTCTAATGAAAGACATTGCTAAACTGAAGATTGAAAATAATCTAGTGAGTAAGCCAATATATGAGGGGGGACTAAAAAAAACTGGAATTATATTTTGGAGGGTAGGACTGTTGTAGTACAGGCTTCCTTGGCTATATTAAGCATTCTGGGAATTCACTGACATCAGTGTACCAGCTAGCATTGTTGTGAGAGGTTGCATTTGACTTCAGTGATTTTTTTTTTTTTTTTCAGATTCTTTCAATGTGTTTGCCCATTTTGTGATGGGTGATTTACACAAACAATGTGCAGTGGGAAAAATGCTGCGGAAAAAATTGTTACACTACAGACAGATTACAAAGATGCTACACTGAGAAAAACACAAGTTTATGAATGGTTGTCCCCTTTTTAAATGAGGTGAAATGTTGATTGGTGATTAACCTCATTCCAGGCATCCTTCTAACAGCTGAACTGTAGAAAATGTGGTAAAAATTCATGAAGTCATCTTGGAAGATCTTTATTGGACTGTTGACAACCTTGTGGAGTTGACTATGGTGTCGTGGAGCTCCTGTCAACAAATTTTATTTGAAAATTTGGTCATGAAACAAATTTCAGCACAATTTGTGCCTTTTTTTTCACACCTGAGCAAAGAGACAATTGCTTGGCTGTGTGCTGTGCTTTGAAGGAGCACTTGGAGACTGACTCTGATTTTTTTTTTCCAAAGTCATAACTGGAAATGAATCGTGGTATTACAGTTACAACCCCAAAGTGAAACAGCAGTCTAACCAATGAAAAATTGCCCTGCCACTTCCCTACGACCCAAAAAAGCACAACAAATAAATTATTTGGAGAAAAAGGAAACTTTGTATGGTATTGAAGGGATTTTTGATTAGTACAGCTATTATGAGAAACAGTATGGAATTGCCAAAGAAATTAAATATAGAACTTCATATGACCTAACAATCCCTCTTCTAGGTATATATTCAAAGAAGATGAAGTAAAAACCTTGTAAAAATAAAAAAAAATTTAAATGTGAAAAAAGTTATCATTTGTTTATTTGATGGGAGTATGCTCCGATATTTGTTCCTCCAGATCAAACGGTCAACCAAATTTTTTATCTGGAAGTTTGAGAAGCTTGCATCAAGATTTGTGGAACAAACATCCTGAGTTGTGGCAAACAGGTGACTGGTTCTTCCACTATGACAATGCACATGCCCACCCCACTCTGAGTGTTCAGCAGTTTTTTAACAAAAATGGCATAACTCCCATACCCTACCATCCACATTCACCTGATGTCACTCTGAGTGGTTTTTAAATTATTGTCTCTCAAAGAGAGACATTTTGTCAATATGGAAGAAGTTAAACAAAATTGACAAGTTTCAAAAGTGTTTTGAGCAGTGGCAAAAGAATCATGATAGGTGTATTGCATCAAAAAGAGAGTACTTTGAAGGTGATTGAAGTTTAAACATGTAAGAATAAATATACAATTTTTTATAAATCAATTCTGGATTTTTGGGACTCCCCCTCATAGGCCTCTGCTTTCAGCCAACACATGAGTATGAATGTTCTTGGATTGTGTTGTGACATTTTGCTTTGTCTGGAGTATTTGACATTGCCATCACTCCTCCCACTCCTTCTTCTTTTGAATGTTACAAGTCTAAGCCAGATCTAAGCTATTTTTATTAGCCAAAATTCCAAAAGCTTATATCAAGAAATCGAGTTCAATCTTAATATAAAGTTTCTTAAAAGAGACGTAGAGGAGGTTGAGAAGATGGCAGCCGAGCAGTCAGATTATGTGAGCTCCTGTGTGAGTGAGTGTATAGAAAATTTTGTGTGCATGCTGGTGAGCGAATGGGCATGTTAGTGGTTGACTGAGTGAGGGCTAGGGAGCTGGTGACCAGAACTCTCCTGGTGCAGCAGCTGGTGCTACAGTTGCTGGACTTGGACCCTAGTGATTCCCAGGACACAGAGGCTGAGCACCATTTTCTTTTTCTTTTCTTTTCTTTTTTAAATCAGCAAACCCTCCTTGAAAAGAAAATGCTGGGAGAGATTATCCAAGTGGGGGCTCGTGAGCAAGTAGCCAGGCCCCTGGTGCAACAACTGGTGCTATAGCGTCCCTGCTTCATCCCTGGCTTTTCCCAGGTTGCAGAACCTGAGCGCCATTATTTAAAAAAAAAACAAAAAACAGACAAAAGTAGCAGGGAGAAAATATCGCCCAAGCTCTCCCTCACCATTGAAGCAGGAGAGAGGCTATTGACTCCTGGCTTTGCCTCACCACTTCAGTGCCTGGTAGGGCACTGGCAGCAGGGGTTGTAGAGGGAGCCCAGAGGCAAAGTCCCACAGAAGAGGACAAGAGAGGCACTCCACCACCATCTTGAAGGTGGGGCAGGAAAGTGCTCTGACTTGCTCACCACAAAGCAAAAGACCCGATCTCTGTGACTGGCAGATCAACTACTCAGGGATTGATCGTGACCCAGAGGGAATATCCTGAAAGCACAAACTTCCGAGGGACCTGATGAGTGCCGTGGTCAAGGCGCCCTGCCCCCTACCCTGATCTAGCTGTGACACAAAGAATGTGGCCAGAAAAGGATGAGGAAGAACTCCAAAGAGATCAGTGGTGAGTCCAGGGCTGATCCAAACACCCTCCTCCCCAGCAATACTCTGAAGGTCAGACCCACACAGGACTGAGAGGGACAAACCCAGGTGAAGCCTGAACCTCAGTCATAATAGGAGAACTCCATTCCAAGATATGCCTGACTGGGGTACCCCCCCACACACACACACAAGTACATACCTATGGAAGAAACAACCCTACACCTCCCCATGGGAGGAGATTTCCCAGACCATGTAAGCATGGGGGGGGGAGAACAGCGGCTTCACCAACCTCCACTGCTCCTCCTCCTTGCATGCTCTGGACACTGAGGAGAGAGTGAAAGAGGTGGCTCTGCAGGAGAAACCTGATTAGAGAAACAATTACAGAGTCTTTCACTAGACGGCAGGTTTATTTTTAATTTTATAAAATTCTTTGACTACTTGTTTGGTAGTTCATCTATTTTTTAAATATTTTCCTTTGTTACTGAATGTGTATGTGAGGATTTGATCTGCATCCCCCCAATTTTTTTTTCTTTTTCTGTTTCTTCTTTTATTTGTTCTTTTTTGTTTATGTGTGTATATGAATGAGCATTCATCTATCCATTTTGCTGTTGTTATCAGTTTGTTTTTGCTCTTTTGTTCTTCTGGGTTTTTTTTAATTTTCATTTTTTATAATTTAAGGTATGTGTCAGTATACGTGTGAGGGTTTGTTCTGAATTCCTTTTTTTTTCCCAGTCTTACTGTTTTTCTTCTCTAGTCACTTTGTGCTAGGCGTGTGTGTGTGTAGTTAGTTTTCTTGGGGTTTTTTTTGTTGTTTGTTTTGTTACACTTTGTTGTTATTTCAGCTTGTTTTAGGGTGTGTGTGTATGTCTGTGTCTGTGTGTGTTCAATTGTTTTTTCCATTGCTTTCATCTTTGAACCATCATAGTGGTAGTGGGGAGTGGATCTCAGTGAACACTTACCACAATAAGTGAATATTGTAATTTGCAAGTAGTTTCTGAATTCTAGCCCCCATCCTCTACTTTAGTAAAATTTCAAAAACTACAAGAGACAACAAAGCTTCTCATCCACTGTTCTATTTCAAAGTAGAACAAATCCAGAGCCCGGATCAGGGAAGAAGAGAGGACTGAGAAAACATCAGAAGTGAAAGCCTCTCCCACTGACACTGAATAACAGAAATAAAAAGAAAAGCAAGATGTCACAAATGAGGAAAAACCAAAGGAAGACCACAAACAATTTCAAGTGTACCAAAGATAAAATTTCTGAAAAATCAGACCTTGGTGCCCAAACAATGGAAGTCACCAACAACTGGTCTCAGAATATGACAGGGATTAAGGAATGGATGGAAAGAGTAAAGAAGACTCAAGAAAGACAAGATGCAACACTAAAAGAACTTGTAAAAGAGGCTTTGGCAATAAAAAAATTTCATCCAGGAAATAAGTAACAAAATGAGAAGCATGGGAAGCTGAATTAATCTAGCTAAAGAAAGAATCTCAGAACTTGAAGACCAGAACATGGAATTAACCCGTGGTAAAAAACATAGAAAGAAGACTCAGAAAGAATGAACAAAGCCTACAAGAAATGTGCAATTGTATCAAGAGGCTGAACCTACACATGATTGGTATCCTAGAAGAAGAAAGAGAATTGAACAACAACTTGGAGCAAGTATTCCAGGAGGTAATCCAAGAAAACTTTTCCACCTCACCAGAGATGTGATCAGCCAAGCACAAGAGATACTGAGAATCTCCCCCACCAAGACATCAAAAGAGAAGACCAACTCCTAGACACAGTAATTTGCCTATACAAAGCAGGTACAAAAGAAAATACCTAAAGGCAGCAAGAGAGAAAGGTCAGACTATCTACTGGGGAAAACCAATCAGAATAACAGCAGACCTATTGGCTGAAACACTACAAGCAAGAAGGAACTGGAGCCCTGTATTCAAAGTCATGAAAGATAAACAATTTCAACCAAGAATTTCCTATACCATCAAGCTCAGCTTCATCAGTGATGGAGAATTAAAATCCTTCCCAGACATACAATCCCTTAGAGGCTATGCAGCTTCCAGACAAGCTCTACAGGAGACACCTTAAAAGGTATTAAGCACAAAAGAGAGAAAAAAAGAATGATCACACACTTCCCAAGGGAACAGCAGAGCACAGAATCAACAGAGAATACAACACAACAGGAAAATTGAAAACACCCACATAGAACAACCCCAAAGCCAAAACAAACAAGCAAACAAAGAAGAAACTTTATAAGAACCTCATGACAGGAATAAACAATCACATTTCAATAATCAGCCAGAATGTGAATAAACTAAATGCACCATGGAAAAGACATAGAATGGCAAATTGTATAAGAAACCACGACCCAATTATTTGCTGCATCCAGGAGACTCATCTCACAACAAGAGACACACACAGACTCAAAGTTAAAGAATGGAAAACAAATTCCAGGAAAATGGAGCACAAAAGAAGGCAGGAATTGCAATCTTAATATCAGACAAAGCAACCTTTAAACTATCAAAAATTTTAAAAGATGCAAAA
>CAUYQG010022477.1:0-22243 GCA_963574415.1 Tarsius wallacei
AATGGCAATTATCAATAACTCAAAAAATAACAGTTGCTGGAGAGGGTGTGGCGAAAAGGGAACACTTCTACACTGTTGGTGGGAGTGTAAACTAGTGCAACCTCTGTGGAAAGCAGTGTGGCGATACCTAAAAGCTCTAAATATCAACCTCTCATGCGACCCTGCAATCCCCCTACTGGGAATATACCCTGAAGAACTCAAATCACTCTACAAAAAAGATACCTGCACACATATGTTTATCGCAGCATTGTTCACAATAACAAGAACCTGAAAGCAACCATGCTGTCCATCAAAAGAGGACTGGATTTTTAAAATGTGGTACATATACACGATGGAATACTACACAGCCATAAAAAAGAACAAAATCATGAATTTTGCAGCAACCTGGATGGAACCAGAGTCTATAATACTGAGTGACCTCTCACAGAAACAAAGAACTGAGTATTACATGTTCTCACTCATATAGTAGACCTTGATCATCCAATGTATTACCATAAGAAAATGACTGACAGTGGTGGGAAACTATGGGGGGGGGAGGGTGATGGGATTAATGGTAGTAAATATCTGTCTGGGAGTGGGGAGACACTTCTTATCAACAAGGGTGCCTGAACAAAGCATATTTGTATACCTAACCCTTAACTGTACCCCACAATATCATAATAAAAAATATTGAATATAAAAAAAAGAAGATAAGTTAAGTGAACTACTAGAAAACCATGAGATTTAGGCAATGTTAAAATGGCTGCTCATTGACTATATTAAATTCATGTTATATCCTGTCCAAAAAAAAAAACTGCACAGAATCTGAGCTGAGTGGATTGTGGCATGAAACACAGGTACTAGAGTTCACAGATTCATAGGTACACAGCTTCACAGGTACAAGGATTCACAGGTACAAGGGTTCATAGTTACATGTGTTTACAGATACAAAGGATCACAGATACAAAGTTCACAGGTACATGGGTCCACAGGTACACAGTTTCACAGTTACCCGGGTTCACAGGTTCACGGGTCCACAGCCCTACATAATCCTTAGGGGAGCTGGTGTAACATGCCTCAGTGTGGTATTGAAAGGGCTCTTCACGCGCCTGTTTGTTTTATATCCAGGTTCCCAATAACCAAATGTCACAGATGCAGGACACATTGCACCAGAGTCCTGTCCGTCAGTCTCTGTGTAGAGTCTATGTGCTAATTTCTGTCACACTTTGTTATTTTTCACACTTGGAGTAGCTCAAAAAATCAGAATATTGTCTTTATAACATATGCATAGCAGTGCCGCTGTCCCATAATTTTGAAAAATTAACAGAATGCATTATATCTCTAACCTAAGGGAGTCCTTAGTGGCACTCAGAGGAAGATCATGTCCCAGCCCACCCTGAAGCCCAGGGAGAACAGTGAGAAATCTCACAACGGGTGCAAACAGGCATGGGGGAGCTCTTATGCCCTCACCTGGAAGTTGTTCAAGGCTAAAGGGGTCACATGGGTGAGAGTGCTTGTTAAAAAGTTAACAAGTCGGAAAGAATTCCTTTTTAGATGACCTGACAGGTCACATCTCACTTTTCTGGCCATGCCAGCCATGGGGTAGGAAGACAGCTGCCTGCCCTGGATTTGTCCCACCTATGTCCTTGGCAGGTCATCCTCTGCACCACCACCCTGACCCTTTGCTCCATTTGTCATGGGATTTGCAGTTAGTTCTATGAAGAGATGGCAGGAACTGTCTTGGGTTGGAGGAGAAAAGTAATCCAGGTAACACTGCAGGACTGAGGTTCTTCCTCTCTGCTCCAGTTCCTCTGTCCACCCTCAAATACGTGACTGTGCAGCTCAGTGTCAGTTCTGACTAGCTTCATTCAGCATTGTTTGTCTGGAGAAGAGATGACCATGGTGAAACAGAAGCATCACGAGAATACACTTGGCCAAAACTCACAGTGGAAAATGGGTCACAGGGTAACCACAGTGAGTCACGCTGAAAGGGTCCAGCCCCCGCCTGGCCGGTCACCTGGGTCCTCCAGGACTTTCCAGTGGAAAGTCTGCTTCTGACTCAAGAAGGACGGGACAGTCTTGCCCTGTGAGAACACTTAAGGAAGTCAGTGCAACTGGATTCAATTAGGAATAACGTCTATTGGGCTTTTATGAATGTCGGCCAGACTTGAGCAGTATCTCAAGTGGGGAAGAGGCCACGTAAGTGTGAATGGTATCAGGAAAGTCCTCATGCAGGAGTCATTTCTAAGTCTGGAAAGGTGGTCAAGATGGAAATGGATCGAGATCATGGAGGATGCACTTCAGACATTGGGAAGAACAAGAGAAACTGGCACAGGGACTCATACTCTGTCCTGGGAAGGGAGACCATCCACTATGACAGGGAGAGTGCCAGCCCTGGCCACACTGCCAACTCCCAGGCTCAGGATGCTGCAGGGGAGGGAGCTTCCCCTGACATTCCACCCTTCACACCAGCCTTTCCCCTCCTTCCTGACTTTTGTCTTGGTTTCACCATGAACCCAGAGTCCCCAGGCTCAGTCTCAGAGCCATACTCAACTCTCCCTCTGGCTTAAGTCATCCAACTGGCCATCAGTGTAGACGCTGCCTCAGTGGACACATCTCATCTCCACTCTTTTTCCTTTCCATATCATGCTAGGCCTCACCCATGACCCCCATTTGGGCTGTTGTAAGCTATTCTCACATTTTCTTCAGCCAGGCGAGAGTTTTCCTAACTTCCAGCAGTAATGGTTGCTTCCTTGTATGTAGCATGGATTTGGATTCTGACGTTCCAGAAAGGTGTATTGTCTGAGAAATGGGTTTGAAGTGCTCTCAAGGGTGAGAATGAAAGCAGAGGCTCAGCTCCAGGGAAGGCTGAGATGTGCATGTGTCTTCTGTCTGGTCCACAGACATGGTGCACCAGGTAGGGCTGCCAAGACAGTTCCATGGTCAGACTAGGTCCAGCTCTGCTGAAGAGATCTGAGTGGCACTCCCTCTTGTCCTTCCTCCGTCCCCTCTTCATCAGTCCCCTCCAAGCACCGTGTGCGAAAGAGGAAAGTGCAAATTCGAAGGGAAGAGAACAAAGTGGAGCCAACATTTAGGAAATATGAATCACTTGTTGGCTTGTTCATGTGACATGTTTATCATCAAGCTCTGAAAAAGACACAGAAGAACAGGCAAGTGCTCAGAATTGTCCTAAATCTTGGGACGATGGGTCTAACTCTTTAGGGTTAAAGCCTCAAGACTGGAGATCATACCAGGGATCTTCTGTTCAGGTTGTTTTCTGGCTTATTCTGCACAAAACAGTTTGGACAGATGGGCTGTATGACCCCAGGCACCTGGCCCTGCAGTTACCGCTTTTCTCGTCTGCTGTGGCTTCTGTGGCTGCCTCACTCCTCTTCAGTTATGAGTCATAACAAACTGTGACACAGACAGCTCTGCCTCCACTGCAAGGGGGTCTGGACTGAGACTCAAAAAAAAAAAAAAAAAAAGAAAAAAAGACCCTGGCCAACACCAAACTGCAAAACCCAAGCACTGCTTAAAAAAACTTTGGACATATCATAAAACTAGAAGAAAGGGAATGGCCATGGTGGAAAACTGCCAGGGGATGGGGGTACACTTCCACTTCATCAATAAGGGCAACACCTGATCTCAAACCAGGTGAAATGGGGACCAATGTGAGGCCCAAACTTTACCTGTACAATGATCATTTGTATACCTAACCCTGAATTGTACCTGTCTTTAAAATAAAAATTAAAAAAATAAAAATAAATAAATAAAAAATAAAAGCTGGGCATGGTGGCTTTCTCCCGTAATTCCAGCACTATGGGTGGTGGAGACAAGAGGATTGCCTGAGTTCAGGGGTTCGAGACCAGCCTGAGCAACATGGCAAGACCTCATCAATACAATAAATCAAAAAATTAGGCCAGACTTGGTGGCTCAGCCTGTAATCCCAGCACTTTGGGAGGCCAAGGCGAGTGGATTGCTTGAGGCTGCAGATTCGAGACCAGCCCGGGCAGCTTGGCAAGACCTCATCTCTACAATAAATAAAAGATTAGCTGGGCATGGTAGCTTGTACCTGTAGTTCCAGCTACTTGGAAGACTGAGGCGGAAGGATCGCCGGAGCCCAGCAGGTCAACACTGGGGTGGCCGTGAGTGTGCCTCTGCACTCTAGCCTGGGCAACAGAGTAAGACTCCCACTCAAAAAAAAAAAAATTAGCTGGGCATGGTGGCACAACCCCATGGTTCCAGCTACTTGGAAGACTGAGGTAGAAGAACAGTTTGAGCCCAGCAGGTCGAGGCTGCAGTGGCCATGAGCATGCCACTGCTCTCCAGTCTGGGTAACAGAGCGAGACTCCAACTCAAAAATAAATAAATAATGAAAATACTTTGGGCTAATTAAATTTAGCAGACTTTGTTTGAGTAAAGAATGATTCATGAATCAGGTAGCACTCAGACCCTGAAGAGGTTTCACAAGCTCTGCCCAGTAGTGTGAGTGGGCCTCACTTGTGGACAGAATATGGAAGTGATGCACAGAAGCTGTCTAGTTGGCCACAGCTGGATGTCTCCTCATGTGGGTATAGCCTGGCCAGTTGGCAGTCTTTGGCTGAGACTCAGCTACTTGTTATAAGAACACAGATGCTCCTCAGTTTACAGTAAGGTTATAGCTCAATAAATGCATCATAATCAAAAATGCATGCAATACCCTGATAAACCCATTGTAAAGTTGGAAAATTCCAGGTCAAATCTTTGTAAGTTAGGAATCATTTGTATGCTCTAAGTTAGCTTGCAGTTTGTTTAAATGCTGAGTTATGTTGTAGTTCACTACATATGGAGACAGCTTTATGCCAAATTTAATCTAATTTAACAGCACCCACGGCCCCACCTAGGAGCCCACATGTGCCCACAGCACCCCCAGAGTTCTTCCAACCCTTAAGTTGACTCCATTTATTTCTCTTCTCTTCAATTATGCTCAAGAAAAGGCCAGGCTGGCTGGGCCTCTCACATGAAGGGGAAGCCAGACCTTACCCACAGAAGCTATAAGCCCAATGCCTGTCCAAGTCACCTGTTTTAGCAGGAAGAAGCCTCCCTGCCAGAAGTCACATGGATCTGAGACCAAGTCCCAAGAAGCTCAGTAGAGTTCTACTTGCTGGTTGTGGAAACTTCAGACAATGCTGAGGGTCCCACCAGCTCTGCCTGGAGCTTGTCTAGGATTAATGCCCTGTGAAGTTGTTGCAACCACCAACTCTGCTTCCTTGATACAAGCTGATTTCATGTGACTCTCAAAAGAAAGGGTGACCACAGCAGCATTATTTACAACAGCCAAAAGGTGGAAACAATCCAAGTGTCCTTAGTGTATGAATGGATAGAGAAAATGTGGTCTAAAATACTACTTAGCCATGAACAGGTAGGAAGTACTGGCACATGCTACAATGTGGACAAACCTGAAAACATTATGCCAAGCAAATAATCTAGACAGGTAAACTCTACTGTTGTAAGATTCCATCTTATGACTTGTCCAGGGTCAGCAAATCTATAGAAACAGAAAGGAGAGGGGTAGGGGCCAGGATTAGGAGAAAGGGGGAGTGCGGAGGGGAGCCTCTGTGTAATGAGGACAAGATTCCTTTTGAGGTGATGAAACGTTCTGGAACTTGATAGAGGTAGTGGCTGCAAAATCTTGTGAATGTACTAAATGCCACTGAATTGTATAATTTTTGACATGATTAAAATGATTGTTTGTATGTGTACTTTACATGAGTTTTATCTCCTTAGGAAGGAAGAAATTTTGGAAGGAAGTCATTTGGTCAAACTCCCAGTAGGGCCTCCAAAATGTTAGGTCAGCCCTGATGGGAGTATCTGGGATCTGGTGCCGTACAAAAGATGCAAAGACTTGCACAGAAGTTAGGTTGGAAAATATGATTTATTTAGAAAGTAAATTAGAAAGAGAGAGGAGATTCACCTTCCCAAGATAGGGGAAGAGGCTAAAGCTTAGGGAGCATGGCGGCCATAGCTCAAAGAGCCACGTGGCCAGACCAGAGCTTAGCAAATCAATGACGTGAGGCTGAATGCTTTTAAACCTTCCCTTTGATTGGGGCAGGTTGTTAAGGTGATTGGGTGGTGGTCTTTTTCACATCATCACAAAGAATACAGGTCAGCACAGTTACTGATGTCAGGTCATGGAAGGTAGGCAGATGGGTGGGTTAGTCACATGATTTTTTTTTTTTTTTGAGTTGGAGTTTCACTCTTTTGCCCAGGCTGGATGGAATGCAGTGGTACGCTCACAGCCACCGCATCGTCGACCTGCTGGGCTCAGGTGATCCTTCCGCCTCACCCTTCCAAGTAGCTGGAACTACAGAAGCGTGCTATCACACCCAGCTAATTTTTTATTTATTGTAGAGACAAGGTCTCACCAAGTTGCCCGGGCTCAAACTCCTGGGCTCAGGTAATCCTCTCACCTCAACCTCCCAAAGTGCTGGGATCACAGACTTGAGCCAGTGTGCCAGCTAGTCACATGATTATTGTCATGTTGATAGGTTCTGTGTCATGAAGGTCACAAGGGCTGATGAGGTTAACTTGTTTCTTTTCTTTTTTTTTTTTTGAGTTGGAGTCTCACTCTGTCACCCAGACTGGAGTGCAGTGGCCGCTCCCGGCCACCACAGCCTCCACCTGCTGGGCTCTGGTGATCCTTCCGCCTCAGCCTTCCAAGTAGCTGGAATTACAGAACGCACTACCACGCTCGGCTAATTTTTTGATTTATTGTAGAGATGAGGTCTCACCATGTTGCCCAGGTGGGTCTCGAACCCGCGGGCTCAAGCAATCCACTCACCTCAGCCTCCCAAGGCACGGGAAATCTGCACAATTTGGCCTCCACCCATGTACTGGCTGAGCCATTAACTTGTTTCTTATACAAATACTTGGAATAGAAAAGCTAATTAGTACAAAACAAGGTCAGCCCGTGGAGCTCTGATTCATCCTGGGACCTTGCACCTGCCCTTTTGCAAACCCAGGTCTGCCAACCCCTCCCGCCCCAAGCACAGAGTGAAGTGAGCCTGTCTCTTCTCTTTAACCAGGCCCCAGTGAGAAGGATGCTAAAACAATTATCAACAGCTACCTCTGAGAAACCTGTTCTGTCCTTGATCAGAGGGCAAAGTAGGTAATGTTAAGAGAGTATGACAGAACTAGGTGGTGTCAAAATGGCTGCACTTTAGCTCAAGATTATTCCATTAAATAATTCCATTTTGGCATTACCCTTTCAGAAGGAAAGAGAGAAGGAGGAAAAGAGGGAAAAAGAGAAAGGGAAGGGAGGGAGGGAGGGTGGGTGGGCAGGCAGGAGAAAGTGAGAGAGAGAGAGAGAGGGAGAGGAAGGGGAAAGGAGAGAGGGAGGAAGAGAGAGGGAGAGACACTGAGTAGATCTTTCCATGGTGAGCATCCGGGGCCAGTCATCTGAGGAACTCCCTTGGGAGGCATCGATGGCTGTGATCTGGTGCAGGAGTGATGGAAACATACATGTGGAGGCCCAGAGGAACAGCCAGCTGCTTTACAGACAAGCAAGAGCCAAAGTCAGCCCAGGGCAACTGACCAGCCACAGGGCTGAGACCCCTGGCACACCCGCCTGGCTCCTTGTGCAGCATCCTTCCCGCTTGGCCCTGGTTAAAGAGAAGAGACAGGCCTCACCCCACTCTGTGCTTGGGGCAGGCAGGCGTTGGCAGACCTAGTTTTGCAAAAGGGTGGGTACGGGGTCCCAAGATGAATCAGAGCCCCACAGACTGGCCTTGCATCTGGCTCTCTGCCTTGCCTTTAAGTCCTCAGTCTCCACCTTTCCGCCCCCGCCCCCGACTGCTGGTGTTTAATGTGCTAACAGTGACCCTCCCTGCTATTTATAACCACTTGGCAGAGCAGACCAGGGTCCTGTGGCTGGTGGCTTTATTCAACCCACTCCGCGTTTCTAAGCTAACAGGCAGGGCAGTGTGTTTCTCCCGCCTCTGGCTGAGAGTGACTTCATGGAGTGGCCCCACTGCTGACCCAAGCGGAGGCACAGCCCTTTCCCCCATGGAAAAACCAACTACCCTCCCACGCCCTGTGGATGGGTGCTGGCGTGAGTGGGGTGGGGCCTGTCACCGAAGCCAGTGGGTTTCTGCCTTCTCTGTGCACACAGACATTTTTGAAGGCAGTCTGGATTTCTGTGGAAACCTCATTTTTTACTTTTCCCTCTTGTTTCTGTGGTGACATCAAAAACAAACACACACAGCTGTGTCACCTGGCTCACTACATTTTCCAGCAGACACCTGGGGCTGCAAACGCAGCAGGACTTGGTCTCCAAAAGGCCCAGCACACTCTCTTAACCCCTTCTGTCCTGCTACAGAACTGGCTGGGAAGCGCCTCTTCCAAGGCACGAGAAGGGGCCACGCTGCTTTTCTACCACCACAGAACAGGCTCGTGCCCAGAACCCCATAAATGGGAAAGAAACAAAAACAAAACACAACTCCACTTCCATGGAATGTGGTTTCTAAGGAAGTGTAATACCTCCATTCCAATCCTCTCACTGCAAAATTAGGAGGCAATGGCACAAGGAGAGGGCCACTCTGTGAACCAGAGGCAAAGTCTGATGGAGGAGTCCTGGCTCCCACGCCTCCTCCAGCCTGTCCTCGCGCACTTGGCCAAGTTGAGAGAAGGCAGTGTCTGTGCAGCCCTGAGGCCCCTAGGGACCAAGAATCAGCTCCTCCAATTCCATTTTTTCTCACTTGTTCTATTTTTGTTCTAAACAGAGAATTCCCTATTTCCACCCAGCTTTGAATCCCAAATATGTACTCTGACATTACAGAAATTTTCCCAACACATATAGCATATCAGCCAAATTTTGCCTTTCATTCATTAATTCACCAAATGGTTGCTTAATATCTACTAAGAGCAAGGCACTGTGCATGGGAGAAGAAAGGGGTCAAGGGGAAGAAGACAAGGCCTTTGCCCTCAAGTGCTCAGGGGTCCTTGCTCTGCTCTCCAGCAGACAGATGCTGGGTGGCCTACACATACTGTCACACATAGATCTGGGTGGAAATCTGCCCCCTTCTTTGGTGTTTTGCAGGGTAAGAATATCTATAACCTGAGCAACATAGCAAGAACCCAACTCTACGACAAAATTAATCAGGCATGGTGGTGTACACCTATAGTCCCAGCTACAGGGAGGCTGAGACAGGAGGATTTCTTGAGCCTAAAAGTTCCAAGCTGCAGTGAGCTATGATTGTGCCACTCACTGCACTCCAGCCTGGGCGAAAGAGCAAGAACTTGTCTCAAAAAAAAAAAAAACAACTGTTGCTTTGGCCTCTTAACACAATTTAATATTTGTATTATGTTTATCCTTATACCCAGAGGAAACAAAATATTAAACCATTATAAAGTCTCCAAGTGTCCCAAGAGCCTTTGTTGTTTTTCCCACTGCAAGTTGTGCCTCCATTAGCAGTTGGTCAACCAATCTGGGGCTCTGTTTGGATGGATGATAGCAAAGACTCTCAAATTATCTTATTTTCTAAACATCTTTGTCTTATTAAGCACCAACTGTATATTCAGTGAGCATACAGAGCTAATTTACAGTATATTACAGCTTACGGTCAAGTTTGGGGGAGAGAATTTTAAGCAAAATAGCAATTTAAAAAGCAACTTCTAACTCTTTCATCCAAGAGCCCTTTAGAAATCTGGGCTAGAAATTCTCCCACCCTCTTTAAAAATGCATTCAGGCTAGAAGCCAGGGGAGACGCTGAGCTGCCGCCAGTGGGACGGGTTTGCTGCAGTGGGGCTCCCCTCCTTCCTGTGCCCAGGCCCAGAATGATGGGCCAGAGTAGGGTGGAACTGGAGCCATCGGGGTGTGGACACTCCAGGCGCTCCTGCCTCTGCTGCTAGGTTGGGCGCTGGTTTCCTGGACCATGGCCCCACTGTCCTGGAGTCTCCTCTCGGGGAATTCGCAGCTCCTGTCTCAAGGCCCTCCCCACTGAACATGCAACTCTGGGGCAAATCTTTCCCCCTTATCTGGTTGTGTAGGAACTTGGGCAGGAGCATGTCTAGTCCCAGACAGGATCCATCTCGGCGCCAACATGCTGTAAGCAGTGATCCACTTGGAGACCTCCAAAAACACTGAACCAAGAAAATCACTGGACTTTTTTTTTTTTTTTGAGTTAGAGTCTCACTCCATGGCACAGGCTGGAGTGCAGTGGCACACTCACACCACCCCAGCATTGACCTGCTGGGCTCTTGGTGATCCTTCTGCCTCAGCCTTCCAAGTAGCTGGAACTACAGGCACATGCTACCACACATGGCTAATTTTTGATTTATTGTAGAGATGAGGTCTCACCAAGTTTCCTGGGCTGTTCTCGAACCCACGACCTCAGGCAATCCACTCACCTCGGCCTCCCAGAGTGCTGGGATTACAGGCTGAGCCTCCGAGCCCAACCTGGACTTAACTTTTTAAATGCCACCCTTCAAAAAAGAGACAGATGTGCCAGCTCAGGCTTGTCAAGAGGGCAGAGACAGGATGGCATTAGATGTGTAGGGGAGGTCTCTGAAGGGAAAGGGGAGCCAGGGAAGGTGGAGGGATTGGATGGGAGTCCAGGACTACAGCCCAAGTCTGGGGAAGGGTCAGACAAGCTGGTAGCTGACAGAGGGCTCTTGAGCCCATTTCACCACTTCATGGAGTCCTGCGATCACAGGAGTGGCCCTGGTGAGCATGTGACCTGGCCCCACGTGGTAGAAGAGCCAGAGCTGCCCATCAATTCTGCTCTCCGAGAGGTGGCCCTTCCTGGGTATCTCTGTTGCTCCCCCACGCATGATTCCCACCGCCTTCTCCACTCAGGTCCAAAAAACACCTTCTCCGTGACTCCAGGGACTCTCCTCACTGCAGTGGGTCTCGAGGCCATGAGAAGTCTGAGGCTGAAGTGAGTCGTGATTGTGCCATTGCATTCCAGCCTGGAGACAGAGTGAAATCCAGAAGAAGGAGAAGGAGAAGAAGAAGAAGAAGACGAGGAAGAGGAAGAGGAAGAAGAAAAAGAGGAAGAGGAAGAAGAATCAAAGGAAGAGGAGGAAAAGGAGGGAGAGGAGATGAAGACAGACATATACAGAAGAATGACTACTTGAGAACACAGGAAGGACATGGCGTCTACATGTCCGTGGACACTTCCTGATCCCTGAAGCATCCCAGGGAGTCAGGAGGTGCAGCTACAGGGTGGTCTGCATCCGGTGAAATGCAGAGTCCAGAAAAATGAGGGATTTGCCGAGGCCCTGCAGCCTGGACATGCAGAGCTGGTTGCTTACTATGGGCTTGGCATCTCCCAGTGTGTCCTGCATGAGCCCATGTACCTTGTGCTTCCTCTTCACTCGGAATTTGGGGGCTCAGCCCAGTACCACCACCACGAGTGCCCAGCCCTGACAGAAGGGCTGCCCCAGGTCAGAGTCACTGACCGTCCCTCTGTGTTGCTCCCAACCCTTGACACCAGCTCACGCAGAAAGCAGAGAAAATGGGCATGTCCCCACATTTGTGTTTCAAAGGCCTAGGCTCTAAGGAGAGTAGAGGACCTTGGGCAGAGGAGGAAGATTCTAGAAAGACTCTACGTGGCAGGCTGAGCCTGGGAAGGTGACTCTCAGGAGACGTCGGAGCACAGAGCAGCAGCCTCAGAGGTGGGCAGGGCTCCCCCAAGTCTGCCTGCCTGCTGTGAGGGTCCCACAGCAGGGTCACCTGGGCCCCAGTCCCCAGAGTTCTGGCACCCAGGACAGAGCCTGAGCAGAGAGGCACCCTGAGAAAACGTTGTGGTCTGGGGGCAGAGGGTTGAGGAGCTGGGTGGCAGAGGCCCCACTGACTCTGTGACTCTGGGGAAGGGTCAGAGAACTCCTGATGATGGAGATTAGATAACCATGGCCTCTAGGGCATGGAGACTTGACTAGTCACTGAGTAAGTTACAGGGAAATAAGGAACACAGTGTCCTGGCACCACTGAGTATGGGACACCTTGGAGGTGACCAGGTTCTGTTGGGCTAGAAAGGCCACCCAGGGGACCCAGCATCCCCGTGTTCATAGGAGAGACCCCAGGCCCACCAAGCTGTCAGCTAACAACAAAACCCAAGAATTCAGGCCAACAGAGATGTGCAGTCAGAACCCCAAAGCCACTATCAGAATTGGAATCCCAGTGGAGTTGCTGGCCTCCCTACCCCTGCTCTCTCACGGGCCATTGGACTGGGGTCTAAGGAGCCCCTGAGGCTGTGCACATGCCACTCTCAGACTCTACAGCCCCCACACGCTGTCTCTGAGCTGGTTGGACCTGTAATTGGAAACAGACGTTGCATGTGACTCAGAGGAAGCCAGTGCTGCCCAACTCACACCAGGCTCAGCGTGTGCCCTCCTTGGAAGCTTTAATGAGGGCTCACTTCCTGTGGTCGACATATGTCAGCCACAAATCTGAGCTCCTTCTGTGGGGGTGTTCTGGAAGGCTCTGTCCACACACATCCACCCCATTCCAGGTCGCCTCATCCCACCCAACAGCACCTGCCTACACACATACACACACATAGATGCACACACATGCACACACATACACATACACATGAATATATGCACATGCACACACACGCACACATATCCATTCACATGCACATACCTACATGTATACACACATACATATTCATACACATGCACACATGCATAAAGATGCACACATGTGCATACATATAGACTTGCTTATATGTTCATACACATACATGCATGCATATGTATGTGCATGCATTTGTGTGCAGACTCACGTGTACTTACACCTGTTGTGTACCTACATGTACAAGTATGTGAGTGTAAGCACACATATATACACATGTGTGCATAGGTGTATGTGGACATGCATTTACACACACACACACACACACACACACACACATTGTTCTCACGAGTTCCTTACGGCTACTCCGGACACTGGACCACAGTTGCACTGCAGTGATCACTCAGGGATCCCAACACCCTGTCTAGGGCCCTTCGCTGGGGACTTTGCGAAAACAGCAGAGAGTAGGTGGTCTGGAGTGGCCATGACTCCCTTACCCCCTACAAAGTAGCAGCCCCTGCTCTGCGAGCATACGAGGGGGTGCCACAGGGTGTGCTGTGGCGGGTATGCCACAGGGGCTGTGGAGGGGCAGTCATAGGAGTTGTGCCAAGGGGTGGGGAGCCACTGATGGCGAGACATATTGTCTCCCAGACTTGTCCCATTCCCGTCCTCATGTCCCCTTCCTTTTTTCTGGAAGATGATCCAGGCATGTGCCCTGCCCATGTGACTGCTGGCTTTCCAGCTTGGATATTCAGGGAGTCTCTGTGAGCATCTCGCTGGGCTGGAGCAGCACCTTCAGCAAGTTTAGGGCAATGCCAGCCCATGGGCGGAGGAGGTCACAGGTGCCCTCCTCAGGGTCATGAAACCGCAGCTAAACCCAAAGGGCCCAGGTAGCTCAGCGGCCAGTTTTGGACAAAAGGCAGTTGTGGAGCACTGGTTAGAAGCCCTCGGAGTCCCTGGCTGTTCACGTTGCATAACAAGTTACTGCAAACTCAGTGGTGACTTGGCCAGCTCCCATATCTGGCCTAGCCTGCAGGTCAGAATCAGGGTTTGGCTGTTCTCACGTGGCGCAGGGATACTGGTCCTGGGCTCTGGATGGGGCTGTCTCCAAGCTGATCCTAGCAGCTGTTGGACTGTGTCTTCTGGAGGCTGTGGCCAGGGTCGGGCTCACCTCCTCCCTCTCAGCCACAGAAGGCCCCCAAGCCCTCACAAGAACCCCTGGTGCTCCGACCCCTGGGACTTTCCCATCGGTCACCAGCTGAATGCTGGAGCTCTGGTGATGAGGCCAGGCCCACCCACTGGCCTCCTGCCTATGGTCAGCTAATTACAACTTAACAGCTCTGCAGATGGGATGTGGCAGTTAAGAAGAAATGCCAGGGCACAGGATCCAGGCCACTCAGACTCTCACCTGTCACAGGAAGGAGGGGACTCTGAATGGCACCCAGGATGGGTAGCTTCATCAGGTTGTGGTGTCAAGTGAACCAACACAGACACCACGTAGTCCCAGAGGCCTTGTGAGGACAGAGTGACATATCCAGAACAACCAGGTAAAATAAAGGGCTCACAGTCATCTGCCACATGATCTAGTCTCCTCCACGCACCAAGACCTTCACCCTCTGAGTTCAGACACAGCAGTCCTGTTTGCAGGAAACATGGGTGTCCGACTATTACCACTCACAACAGCTCAAATTCCTTCCTGATAAATCTACTGTGACACATTCACCTGGACCCAACCACTTTTGGAACATTTTCTCTGAGTGACGAATACTGCCCCACGGCCCAAGTTCTGGAAAGTATGTCATTTACAGGACAGTCAGGGCCTGTTTAGTCCCAGCAGGAGATGTGGCGGGGACCAACCGGGAAGTCTCCCCTAGGCTCCACAGAAGACCTCCTGGCTCCAACCCTAGAGACAGAAGAGTGGGCCCAGAGCACGGAGGAAGGAGGCCTGCCTTGGGTATTTGCGATGGGCATCTGAGGAGCTGGCCAGTGCCATTGTCTCTGCTGCCAGGTCCTTTGGTGTCCTCCTAGGCTGCCTGGGCCCACTAGAAGCTACTCAGAGCCTGAACAGCAAGAGTGCCGCACAGCCAGCAGCACACATGGCCCTGACATCTGGGCAGCCATGAAAACGGCCACCTTTGAGGGTCAGTCTCCAGCCTCACCATAGCCAGGAGAAGAGAGGAGGGCAAACCTGTAGGTGAGGGCACACCTGTAGGTCCAGTGTGGAAGGTGGTGCTGAGGGCACACCTGTAGGTCCAGTGTGGAAGGTGGTGCCTCCACCCCTTCAGAGCACACCGATTTCATCTGACAGCATCAGGACTCACTGACATTGGACACTCACTGACATTGGATGTCCCCATGCACAATGAACCATTTGCTTGTTCTCTCAGCAGATTCCCTCATATGGGGACAGAGAGCCAGAGCTGATGGCTATGAGCACTTGCAGGCCTACAGAGAAGTCCACAAGACAGGCATACCCATCTCACAGGTGGGGACACAGAGGCACCAAGGGAGCAAGGAGCGATGGAGATGGATGGAGGCTCCCTACCCTGGCTCTCCAGCTAGAATCTGACTTGGCTGCCATGGGCCCAGGGGGTCTGGGGGGCGAGGGGTACCAAGAGCCCCACAGCAAAGACAGATGTGAGGAATGGCCAGCTTCTCAGATTCCCCCATCACAGAACCCCTGTCTACTGCACAGGTGCGCAGAGCAAAGTCAGGAAGTCATTCCACCATTAGCCCCAGGAGGCTGGCCATGGGTATCCAGCATGGAAGAGCAAGGCCCAGGAGGTGCAGCCCTGAGGCCAGGTCAGAGGGAGGGACAAGGGCCTGCAGTGGCTTCTGTCAGGTGTGGCCTTCTGGGCAAACAGTTTGGCCCTCCCACCGGGCAACAGTGACCTGCATCAGGCATCGCTGGGATGATGACACTGACCACTGAGCCTTGGTGGTAGGGTCCTAGGAGGCTTTGGTCAGTCCTGGAGTGAGCAGGCCTGGGGTGCTGAGGCCCTGTCCCTGTAGAGAATCACCCACTTTTTCAGGGACACCAGCAGCCATCTGCTTCTCTCTAATCCAACCCATGCTCCCAGGGACCCTCCAGGCCCTGACCTGCCTTGTGCGCTGGGCCCTGACAGAAAACCCAGGTGGGCCAGAGGGGCCTCTCGCTTCAGTCCCTTGTCCCTGGATTGCTGAGCCTGGAACTAACTATGCAGACTGCAGGTGGGGAGGACACTCAGGAGGACCCAGGACCTGGCAAGACCAAGACAACAACTGCCTCCTTCAAGAAGGCCACGAGCTTCCACTCAGATGAGGAGTCTGAGTTACCAGATGGGGCATGAGTTGAGCCAGAGGACACATTGGCAGGGCCCCACTTGAGCATTTGCTGGAGCATGACAAAGCATTTGATAAAGGGGGTCCCTGAGCAGATGGGAGGTGGGCCCTGGAAAAGCTGGGTGGGGTGAGGACCTTGGGGCCTTTGCCAGCAGGACCTGGGCTTGGAAGAGGTGACCTAAGGGGCAGCCAGGCAGGTGTGTCACTTAGAATGCTTAGGACACCGTCTCTATTGAGGTTGTTCACTTCTTAGTGTGCTAGGATGGTACCAGGGCCCGCCAGTGGCCCCCCTGTGCCTGCTGCACATCCACACAAGTGGAGAGTTAATAAGCATGTTGGATAATTGAGTGGGTATCTCAAGTTGGGGAGGGGCTGCCCAAAGGTCAGCAGGACCTGCATCCTGGAGAAACCCAGTGGTTACAAGTTGCTGGCCCAGGCCTTGACTGCGTCCACACAGCCTGAATTCACAGTGAGCTGCGGAGCCAAGCAAGTCCAGCTCTAGATCTCAAACTTCTTGGGGGAAGAGAGGGCACAGGGGGGCAGGGACAGCAGCCTGGGGAGTCCCCGACCCCAAAGAGAAATGGATAGGGCTCTGTGGCATGTCAGTTAAACCAAGCCCAGAGAACCCCACCCCCGTGATTATCCCCCACCCTGGAATCCTGTTCTCTTGAAGTTGCTTCCAACACAAATGCCCTCCGTCCCACCACGGCGCTAGCTCAGCCTCTAAATGTAGGTCTGAAGGACTCTCCATGCCTCGCATTTGTCCTGGGTCTCAAGGCTGCTAATCCTCTGACAAGCTGGTTCTGTTTAGGGCCTGATTTGTCAGACAATTTAAAATGTTCTTCCTGCCAGAAAGAGGCCTCATCAAGGGAAGTGCTGCTTCTCTGCAGCTGATGTCACAGAGTCTTCCAGAATCTCAACCCACGGTGGGGACAGGAGGAGGGTGGAAGGCAGTGTGAGTGCTGCAGACCAGGGGAAGGGGCTGTGCAGTTATTGTGAGGACAGCATCCCAAGAACACGTGGCAGAGTTTGAAGCACTACAGCACCCACTCCTCTTGATATTGGGGGAAGGGACGCAGCAGTGGGGTGAGGGTGCAGACAAGCCCTTGAGTACTGGCCCTGCTGGGGAGGAGCTGTAAAGATGACATGTTCCTCAAGGATGTGAAATGAATGTCCCACCCCAGGTTGCTCCTGGGTTCCCATCCAGACAGCGTTCTTAACTTCCAGGGATTGTCTCATGAGCTGTGAGCAGCTCCTTAGTGCCTGGGGAGCTGGGGCAAGGGCTGCTTCCCACACCTCTTCTGTGCTGGGATCCTGACTTTGTGACTGGATGTCTAGTCACAGGGTCTGAACTCACCCCAGGGAGGCTCTAGCCACAGACCTCCTAGTCCAGCTCTGGGAGAGGGCCCAGTGCCCTGTCCCAAGCTCTGCGATGTCCCTTCCCTTCTAAGACTGGAAAAGGGCTAGGATTTCCTCCTCTTCACATGCAATATTATCGCTCTGCCCATACCTGCCCTATGGTTACCCTCAACTTCCTCTGCCCCTCCCCACCCTAGCAACTTCCCAGGGGAAGCAACAGATTCATCAGCTCCTACGTTCCCAGTGGTCTGTGCCTGAACACTTCTGCCACCCTGGGGAAAGGGAGTAAGTGGGCACCACCAAGGAGCTGCCAACCAGATAAGGTGCTGAGCTAAAGTGATGGGTGCAGTAGAGCCAGGAGGGTCATGGGACACTGTGTGAAGAGCAGATGGTCACACTACAGAGGTTGACCCAGAGGCCAGGTCCAGAGGTGAGTCCAGGTCCGTCACTATGTAGAACAGGAGTTGGGAAAAGGAGCAACACACTGGAATGTGTCCTGGGTTTTACTACCAAGCCTGATGTGAGCTTCAGTGTGAGTGTACAATTCTAGCAATGTGAGAATAAGGCTCATCAGAAGTAGATGTTGGGTTTTGTTAAAACATATTTTTGGCCTCTCTTAAAACAATCACAGGACTTTCCTCTTCTTCTGCCCATACAGGACGCTTTGGTATGCATCCCAGGTTTGGCTGCAGATATTTTTCACACACTTGCACCAGCTGGCATGCATATGCACCATGTAATGCTGATACCTACCCAGTGAGTTGGGCAAACCTGACTGAGGGTTCTATTGTCCCAATCCTGGCACCCTAGGAAATGCCCCTCACATGAGACAATTTCCCGACTTGGGTGCTGTGGGTTGTCCCCTTTGACAGTGGAGAAACTGTGACATCATCAGGGCACAGGTGTGACTCTGGAGCTCTGTGTATTTTGCCTGATCATCTGTGTGCCTTTACCCTACCATCCTGACCACTGTCATCATGGACCAGTCAAAGACACTAGTCTTCTTGGGCAAACTGGCCTAGACTGAATGATGGCCTCCAACTTAGTCATCATCCCAAATTGAGAGATAGACACAACCACACAGGGAAGTAAGGCCAAGGTACATCAACACTGAAATAGAAAACAGGCAAACAATAGAGAAAATCAACAAAACAAAAAACTGGCTCTTTGAAAAGATCAATAAATTTGATAAAACTCTACGTACACTGATTTTTGAAAGAGAGGGGTCGCAAGTTATTAATATGAGAAGTGAAATAATACACATCACACAGATCTTACAGACATTAAAAGGACAATAAAGAAATATGACAACCAACTTTATGCCAATAATTTCAGGCAGCTTATAAGAAATAAACAGATTCTTTGAAACATACAAATTCTAAATTAACTCGAGAAGAATAGTCTTATATTTATTAAGAAAATTGAATTTATTGTGTGAGAGGGCTTCATCAAACATTTCAGAAAAAGGTAACAGGTGGGTGCAGTGGCTCAAGCTTGTAATTCCAGCACTTTGGGAGACCAAGGCAAGAGGATTACCTGAGCCCAAGGGTTCGAGACCAGCCTGGGCAACATGGTGGAGAACCAAGGCACCCTGGCCAATAGCCTGCCCTACAATACCTATAAGTAATGCCATCTTGGATCATTTATCTCCTTCCGAGCCTTCAACTGATGTGCATCATGTAATGAGTTCAGGTCCCACCAGATGCACTGCCCAGTTGAGCCCAGTCCAAAGTGTCAACCCACAAAAAACAAAAGAGCAAGTAAAACAGTTGTTGTTTTAGCCATTAAGTGTTAGGGTGGTTTGTTATGGAGAAATGATAACTGATTCAGATTGTAAAGGGAATGGTGATAGGAGTGAGGGTAAGGTGATAGTGATAAAGCTGGTGGTGATGGTAGTGCTAGTAGTGGGAAGATGATTGTGATAATGATGATGATGGTAGTGGTGGTGGTGGTAATGGTGATAGTAGTGATGTGGGGCAGTGGTGGTCATGGTGGTGATGGTGAAGGCAGTGGTAGTGATAACAATGGTGGTGATGATGGCAATTACAGTGATGAAAATGCTGACGGTGATGGTGATGGTGGTGACCATGGTGATAGTGGTGACAATGGGGTGACTGTGGTGGTGATGATTGAAGATGAAGGTGGTAGTGACAGCTGTGGGGGTGATCATGGTATTAGTGGTGGTGGTAACAACTCTGGATGCCCTAAGTCACCATAGAAAGATTTTACTCTGTTCAGTATGGGTTTTGTGTGTTTTGTTGTGCTCCAGTTATTTGAAAATATATAATACCTTTGGAGTTACATGTACCTTTGAGAATCCAATTAAATCTGTGGGCTCTCTTCCCAGGAAAATGCACATAGACAAGGTTTTGTTCAGACTCGGGACTTGGTGACCCTGTCCTCTGGGGTAGACCCTCGATGAGGAGACTTGTGTTGCACTCACCTGACATTCTCACATCCCAACAGGCCCAGTGGCCACTGAAGTATTTGTCCACATGGTCTTCCTGTGTCAGTAAAGAACAGAGCTGAATAACATCCAAGTGACCCCTTGGATGGTAGGGTAACACAGTTTGTTAAGAAGGAGAGTTTACTGAGCATAAATATTTTGAAATATTGTGTAATCGAATTCCATGTAGTTTAGATATACTCGGAGGCGGTGAAGAGGAAGCATACAACCACTGGACTGGAAGTTAAAAGACCTGGAATTTTCTTCCCTAGCCCTTCTGATCTCATGAGTCTCCGTCTCCTCTCTATGAGACAGAGGAACCTCTCCTGGCTGCCTCCTGTGATGTAGGATCAATTAGATCAGATGTGTAATGGGAGCTTGTGGCGGTCACACTGAGGTGCTGCTACATCAAGCTGAGTTTGCTTTCTGAGAAATGACTGTTGTATCCAAGCCCAGGGAAAATAAAGACTTCTCAGCATGACCACCATGGCTGGATTTTGCCCTGTGTCTGCTGGGTGCACACAGCACCTTTCCAAGGAGATGGCAGCTCAGTGTGTTCAGGATTAGGGTTAGGGTTAGAGTTAGGGTTAGGGTCACCTGGTGTCCTCACACCGTCTGAGCTCCAAGAGCCTGGCCTCTGGTCCTTGCTTCCACTGAAAATGTAAATAATTGTCTATGCCGAATTCACAGTGGCTAGCGTTGCTGTAAAGTTAGAGAACATGATGCCAGTAGTCAGCAACCCAATAGCCTGGTAAGAGTACTCAGAATCATGGGGTAGCTCTGGCTTAAAAAACAAAAGCCCACAGCTCTACCACCGGCTTTAAACACGTAACTTGTTACACAAGCTGACTCGTGTGCGATTACCCACTAACAGCAGGTTTTGTAATTTTTCCTTCTTTTCTGAGTTGTCCCTGGAGGAAGTCGAGAATAGCATGGTGGGAGAAGCCACTCATTCTGCCCACTCCAGGAGCAAGCAAAGGAAACTCTGAACACAGACATGTCTTCCCAGGTGTCTGTTAAGTAAAGGCTGTAAACCTGAGAGCAGCACTCCCGCCACCCAGAGTGGCCCCACATACCGTCTTGAGCATGAGAAAGTCACAGAAAGGGTTTCTACATGAACCACTTACAGCTGCTATTGACCTGAGAGCACGTGGGCTCAAGAGGAAATGGTATGACCACCTTCTCTTCCAGGCCAGCATGCCTGACAGCCCAGGGATAGAGAGTTCTTCCTGTAATGGTAGGCACGTGTCTTAGCTTAGTTAGCAGTCAGTCTTCCAAGTGTCAGAGCATATCTGTGTTACCTATCTTCATGCCATCTCTCCACAAACAGGATCAAGAGCAGCAAACAGGCACAGTCATGTTACCCTGGCACGCAGCTTCCTTGTTAGAAAGAGTGCCATAGGTGCTGTGAGCATTGGACCACCAGACTCAGCTATGCCCTGTGTGGGATGGTGCCCAGAAAGGCAGGGTGTCAGCAGTGCAGCCCTGTGGGAGCCTGCCAGGGGCCTCAGTCCTGGGAAACCTGGCTGGGACCCCTACCAGCACACAGTACACTAGCCCTCAGAAAAGATGAGTGACCACCCATGAGCAACCACCCAATGAGCAACCACCCAACAAGAAACTACCCAATGAACAACCACCCAATGAGTAACCACCCAAGAAACCACCCAATGGGCAACCACCCAATGAGCAATCCCCCAACAAGCAACCACCCAAATGAGAAACCACCCAATGAACAACCACCTGACAAGAAACCACCCAATGAGCAATCACCCAACGAGCAACCACCCAACCACCCAGCTTCAATCTGTAAAGGAGGACGCTGAGGCAGGGAAGGAGGAGGCAGACCCAAGTGCACCTGCAATGCTAGACAGCAGAGCAAGGCCCTCGTGGACAGACAGGAGGAAAGCCACCCCCACTAGGAGTCAAGGCTGAGAAACCAGGTCCCTCGGAGTGAAGAGGAAGCACACCACCACTGGACTGGAAGTTAAAAGACCTGGAAGAGCCGGGCTCGGTGGCTCAGCCTGTAATCCCGTGCTTTGGGAGGCTGAGGTGAGTGGATTTCCTGAGCCCACGGGTTTGAGACCCGCCTGGGCAACTTGGTGAGACCTCATCTCTACCATAAATCAAAAAATCAGCCGGGCATGGTAGCGCGTGCCTGTAATCCCGGCTACTTGGAAGGCTGAGGCGGAAGGATCGCCGGAGCCCAGGGGTCGAGGCTGCAGTGGCTGGGAGCGGCCACTGCACTCCAGTCTGGGCGACAGAGTGAGACTCCAACTCAAAAAAAAAAAAAGAAAAAAAAAATAGCCGGGCTTGGTGGCTCAGCCTGTAATCCCGTGTTTTGGGAGGCTGAGGTGAGTGGATTGCCAGAACCCGCGGGTTTGAGACCCGCCTGGGCAACTTGACAAGACCTCATCTCTACAATAAATCAAAAAATTAGCCGGACGTGGAAGTGCATGCCTGTAATCCCGGCTACTTGGAAGGCTGAGGCGGAAGGATCACCGGAGCCATTAGGTCGAGGCTGCAGTGGCCAGGAGCGGCCACTGCACTCCAGTCTGGGCGACAGAATGAGACTCTAA
>CAUYQG010022479.1:0-15057 GCA_963574415.1 Tarsius wallacei
TACACTTGATCCTCATTGATACATTTTGGCCACATGGTGAGATTTTCAGTGTGCAATATTTGACATGCTCTCTGCCCCCTTCGAACCATACAATATAGTGGGAAAGGCAGTCATTCATCAATGTGAGCACCAACTTGAGTCAGGTACTGTGACAGACACTAGGGGTATAGTCATAAATAATTGATTTGTCTTGTAGATATTAAAAAATTACAAAGTCCAATGTTTAAAACCAAAAGTACTAAAGGTTATAGAAATAACCTTTATTTCTAAAGGAGAGACAGGTGGTGGTGGTATAGTTTCATTTTCTACTAGTATATAGCAAATCATTGAAAGGATTAGAAAAGTCCACATTAAAGTAAATTTATTATTGAAGGATGAATAATGGCTATCTTAAAATATTTTTTAAAAATAGGTAAAGGAGATAGAACAAAAAGCAAAGAGAAAGGGGGACAGCCTGGAATGTTACAGGAATTAGAGTTAATAGCTTTGGCACATTACTTGTTCTTATTAGCTGCTGATTTTTGTTCCAACTCTCCTGTGTTATTTTCTTCCTAGATTTCTTTCTGGTGCCACAGGGACGGGTTATCTGGATTCCAGCTACTAAAAATTGGTTCCTGGTTTCTCCTGGTCCTTCACATTATTTTACAGTTACTTTGATCATGCTTAGCTTGTCATTAGATAGTATAAAATCATTAAGCAATCTATAAGGAGAAATCATAACTTTATGTACATACGGAATTTAATTTATACAATTTGCACTAAATTATCAAAAATTAACAAAAAATAAATCTTTTAGGAGATATAAACCTGGTTTTTTTTAATTTTTTTTGAGTCGGAGTCTCACTCTGTCACCCAGACTGGAGTGCAGTGGCCGCTCCTGGCCACCGCAGCCTCGACCTGCTGGGCTCCGCCGATCCTTCCGCCTCAGCCTTCTGAGTAGCTGGACTTACAGGCGTACACTACCACACCCGGCTAATTTTTTGATTTACTGTAGAGATGAGGTCTCACCAAGTTGCCCAGGTGGGTCTCGAACCCGCAGGCTCAGGCAATCCACTCACCTCAGCCTCCCAAAGCGCGGGATTACAGGCTGAGCCACCGAGCCCAGCTTAAACTTGCTTTTTTAAAGTTTCAAAATGCAGGCCAAAGTATCACAACAGTAAAGGCAGGAACATAAGACAAACATTCTACAGGATTGCCTCAAATGCACTCTGCAAAAAAAAGTACTGATGAAGTGAAAATTAGACTATTTAGAAAATATTCTTATATAGTTTAATTTCCAGCATTTCCCTTTCATAACATTGCCCTTTCAAAAAATATTAGGAGTTGGTGAACATAATATATGCTTTGTAACGTGATTTTATTGACTATTTCTGTTACTGTAAAATAGGATCTGAGTCAAAGCCGTAAACAGCCTTTTCATGATTTAATGTGAAACAGCTTTCCCGCTGCTGCAGACTCTGTAATGCAAACGTGTTACTCATGCATTGATGGAGAAAGCTAAAAATTCACATGAAATACACACTTCAGGATTTTGATGGAGATCAAAACAAGTTGGTTATAAAACTTTTCTTTTAAATAAATAAAGGAACAAATTGGAAGTGTGCTTTAATCTTCTTAAATGTGATTTTTCTTGACAGGTCATATCAGCAAGAACAGTTCAACACTGTTAATTAACATGCTCTTATTGAGTACTTTGTCAGAATATGCAGATATAACAGGCTACAGGGAGAAACTGACTTTGAAATAGACAACTTACTGTATAACAAGTAAATCTGTGATCCAAGTTCTGTGAAGTGAGGAATGGGAGTGTTTAGTTTAGATCTTTGTGGTCAGAAAAAGCCTCACAGAAGGATAGACAGATGGGCATACCAAACAAAATTTGTTTTCGAGGTGTGAAAACACCTGCATGAAAAGAAAAACAAAACATGTTTTGTCTACAAAGCAAATGAATATCTGCATATAATTGAAAGCTTAATTTTTGAAAAGTATTTTATTACTATCTGCCACTGGCTCTTTAAAAAATTCTATTTCTAATTCTCTTTTGAATCTGATAAAAGCTATAGACCCTGCTAAGCTGAACCTCACTTTCTTTAACCAAAGACCTTTCCACATAAAATACCTGGCAGGCTGAAGACACAGCACAAGGTGAAATCAACAACTCATAATCTTTTCCTATTCTTGTCTTAATAGGAACATCAACCCCACCAATGTGACTAAGTTGTTTAGACCTTTTCTCCATTTTATTTTATACAAATATTTTCATCTTAAATAACTTATTTTGCTAATTTATATATTTTTCTTTTAATATGTACTTTTACTGTTTTACTTTTATAATCGTTTTTCTAAGCCATTCTTCAACAGATTATTGTTTAATCCATAAATTGTTGTTTTAGTTGCTTGTGTACCTACCTAAGGGAGTGCTCTGCTGAGCTGGAGAGAGAGCTAAGCTACCAGGCGTCAGAGTAGTGAATTAAAGCAATCAAGAGCCAAAATGAAGGTTAACAAATGTTTAATCACTTACCTTGACAGTAAAAGCAAGAGGCTAGAAGGAGAGAAAGGGCCTTTTTCATTTTGCCCCATAGAACAGGAGTGCCGGTCTGAGGGTCTGGTGGATCAGCGCGGATGCGGAGGCCTCTCACTGTCGAGGGAGCCCCAGACAAAGGGCTGCTACAGTTTTATGGACCCTGGGTCCAGGGGGAGGGCAAAAGGCTAGGATTAGAGGTGGAAAAGTAAGGAATACTGAGTTAGCAGGGAAGTGTCTTGAATGTTTCCTCCTCCTTGCCCCCATAAGGAGGCCTCTTGCAAGGAGACCTAGGACTAAAGGCACCAGGCTAAGAACGTAAATATGTTCGGGAGCTTGACAGCCAGAGGGACCCCAGCTTCCTGCTGAAACTGCCATGCACAGACAATGCACTGCTTCCGGTGTGGGGAGAGCTGCCAGGTGAAGGCTTTGTCATTGCCTAAGGGCAGGCCTAAAAAGTCACACATGGAGCCAGACTCTTCAACTCCACCCCTTGATTTTTTTATGATCTGAGCAAGAAAATAGTCCACCCCACTATGCAACCAAATGGGTCAGATTTGGGGGGACTGAGACAAACATCCAAAACTTCGAGGCCACAGAACATCATGGTTATGATGAAAATTATTCCAAGCAGAATGATCAGGCCTGTTTCGAGGATTTAACATAACCATGAGGCTCAACCCTTGCCAACTCAGGAAAAAAAAAAAATCCTGTAGCCTTTCTGCCATTGGATCTACTTTAGAAAGCCAGTAGCTTTATATTTTTTATTTTTATTATTATTTTTAACTACTCTGCACGAGGCATCAGTTTACCTACAGCAGAATTCTGGCCAATAAGTTGAGACTGACCTAAGTATTCTTCAAGGGTATGGCAATGTCATGATAGGGCATAATACACTAGTGGGACAGTCTCATCAAAGATGCTTGGCCCAAACAAGACATTGATTAGCCGAGTAATTAGGATAACGGCCCTCCAATGGAGCCACCCATCTCTTCCCCTGGGCTTCCTTGTTCAGTTTGAATAACTTGATTTAGTTCAGTCCTTGACTTCTGAGGCAGTCAGTTTTAAATAGTTTTGTCTGTCTGTGACAGCAGTTAATATGTCTCACTTGTGTGGATGACATTTGGAGGTGTCAGCATGGAAAGTACCTGAGCAAAAGCCAGTCTCTACTGTCTTAGCCGTCAGGTGAGATTGTGGATTTTTGGAGAGAAGCAGTTTAAGAAGGCAGTATGAAGAGTATTTTTTCAGAAGTAGGAGAAAGCTTTCAGGAGCAGATTTGAACAAAAAAGATTATTAATATCCATCCCTCCACCCCTCTCCAGGTGCTGGAATTTTAGCTTGTTTTTGGTGATTATTGATATGTCTCATTTAGGACAATTTTACATTTAAAAAAACCGTATATTTTTGTCCAGATCTTTTGTCTGGAGAGGTTGTAAGCAAGAGAAGGATATGTGGCATATGACTGAATACTTATTAGCCAGTAATGTGTAGATTGAAATACTGGATATCATGGTCAGGCCTTGTTCATTAAAAGCACAAGGGAAGGGGGTGGGTAGGAAGGGAGGAGAACAGAGGTGAGAGGAGGAAAGGAAGAGAAGGGGAGGGGAGGTGAGAGCAGGGCACCAACTGCCAGGGAAGAAACCCAAGAGGGGGAACCCCCAACAGCAGACTTATCATTTGGAGGGCGGTGCCCCTTGTAGTAGAGGCTTCCTCCACTAGGTGGGTGTCCTGGGAACCCATCAGCATCAGCTTGCTTACTGGCGTTGTTGGGAGAGGCTGCCAGTTCCAGCGAAAATTTTCTTCGAGATTCTTTCAGTGTGTTTGCCCATTTCATGATGGGCGATTTTTGAGCGCACCTGCCCACACTGCATTGAACGTCTAGCAGTTTTTGACCGAAAATAGCATGACTTCCATGCCCCACCCTCCGTATTCACTCAATCTGACCCCCCAAATGACCTCTTTTTGTTGTTGTTTCCCTGGATGAAAAAAAGTCCTCAGAGGGAATCGCTTTGAGGTGAAACAAAACAAACAAACAAAAAATAGCCAGGCACATGGCTCAAGCCTGTATGTAATCCCAACACTGTGGGAGGCCCAGGCTAGAGGATTGCCTGAGTCCAGGAGTTCGAGACCAGCCAGGCAACTTGGTGAGAGCTCTGTTTTTACAATAAATAAAAAATTTAGCCAGGCATGGTTGCATGTGCCTGTAGTTCCAGTTACTTGGAAGAC
This sequence comes from Tarsius wallacei, assembly GCA_963574415.1. Lineage (NCBI taxonomy): Eukaryota > Metazoa > Chordata > Mammalia > Primates > Tarsiidae > Tarsius > Tarsius wallacei. The sequence goes on from CAUYQG010022479.1 coordinate 4,748, forward strand.
TGAGGCAGAAGGATCGCCTGAGCCCAGCAGGTCAAACATGTGGTGGCTGAGCATGCCACTGCACTCCAGCATGGTTGACAGAGTGAGACTATGACTCAAAAAAAAAAAGCAAAATCACTAAAAGTCAACAAAATTGACGAGATCAAAACTGTTTTGAGCAGTGGAAAAAGCATCTCCATAGGTGTATTGTATCAAACGCAGAGTACTTTGGAGGTGATTGAAAGGGGGTCTCCCTTCAAATATAATGTTCTCTTCCCATCTGCTAGGTTAATGGTAAGTGCTCTGAAAATGTGAGGTTCTTGAGTCACTGCTACTAATGGAAATTTCTAAGGGAGTACCTATTCAGGAGCTCCCATGTTGGACTTCTGATAATCAATAAAATTTGGATGTGCTTGATACTACTGTTAGCCTAACTTGAATGATACATCTCTTATCCTCATAGGAATTATAAATTAGGTAGAAATATAGATAAGTTAATAAAATTTCATTAAAATCTGAAAATGTTTATGGTAAATGTCTGCAGTGCTTTAAAGAAGCACAATGGGGAGGTATCTAAAATATTGAGAAATAAAAAGTTTTAAAAACCAGGTAGGTCACAAATGATGTGAAAAATAGTTATCAGCCATTTGCCAAATATCAGGCACTCTAAGGACTTTATCTCAGTCAGATTGGGCTGCTAAAACTAAGTACTATAGCCTGTGTGACTTGTAAACAACAGAAATTTATTTCTCACAGTTCTGAAGGATGAAAGTTCAAGACCAGGGTGCCAGCATGGTCAGGTTCTGCTGAGGGCTCTCTTCCAGGTTACAGACTACCAACTTCTCATTGTATCCTCAGGTGGAAGAAAGAGAGTAAGATGGCTCGGTGACCTCTTCTTATGAGGGCACTAACCCTGTTCTAAGGGCTCCACCCTCATGATCTAATAACCTCCCCAAATTCCACCTTAATATATCATTACATTGGGTTTAGGTTTTTTTTTTTTTGAGTTGGAGTCTCACTCTGTCACCCAGACTGGAGTACAGTGGCCGCTCCCGGCCACCACAGCCTCAACCTGCTGGGCTCTGGCGATCCTTCCGCCTCAGCCTTCCAAGTAGCTGGAACTACAGGCATGTGCTACCACACCCGGCTAATTTTTTGATTTATTGTAGAGATGAGGTCTCACCAAGCTGCCCAGGTGGATCTCGAACCTGCGAGCTCAGGCAATTCACTCACCTCAGCCTCCCAAGGCATGGGATTACAGGCTGAGCCACCGAGCCCAGCTGGGTTTAGGTTTTTAACATATGAATTTGAGGGGACACACCTTTCAATTTATTACTGATGTCAACATCATTAATTCTTGTTCATTACTTTACTGAGGGGGAATGCTAGGTATAGAGAGTTACAGCTGAAGTTCTGAGGTAGCTGATCTACCTCCAAAGACTGGGTTTCTATTTTTAATCAGTGTGATACAGACCATAAAGAAAAGGAGGAGCATGCTAGTTAAAGGAAATCATATATGTAAATTCTTATAGGTATACAGTGGTAAAAACAAAAGCCGTGGGCCAAGTATAGCGATTTATGCCTATAATTCCAGCTCTTTGGGGAGCCAAGGCGAGAGGATCAGTTGAGGACAGGAGTTCAAGACCAGCCTGGACAACATAGCAAGACCTTTGTCTCTAAAAATTAAAACAAAAGTATAAACAAACAAAAAACCCTATGAAAACATGATAATAGACCAAAAAATATTTACTGATTGTGATAACCATTATGACCAAAACATGCAGGGGGGTTAAGATAAAAAGCAGTAGATTGTGGAAATCCTGAGATTGTAAAATTGTCTTTCTTTTATCTCAAGTAGATTACTTAGAAATGTGGCATATTATTTGTGCCAAGCCAGAAAAACTAGGCTTTCCTAAACCTGTCAATGTCACCAACACAATGAAAAGGCATGCACTCATTCTGAATTGTAATAGGCCACGAGTGTCTTGATTAGAGGTCTTTTAAAGCATAGCTTCCATTACTTTCCCTTTGTTTCCTAGTTTGTGAAAAATAATAAAATCCAAATATCTTCACCTTCCAAAAGATTTCTAAATGTATAAACTCATTTTTATAAAGGGATCTGAACTTCAAAAGAGGAATTCACATTTTGCCAAGCTTCAAACCATTTTCATATCCAGTCACCTGGCCAAATGATTTAAGTGGCTATAGGCTAGGCACCTTCACATGACCTTGAACATCACAGCATTTTTAATAGGAGGTTACCCCCCTTCTTTCTCAACTTAATTCAGTGTCCCAAAGTGAATTACTGAAAATTTGCGTTAATATATGACCTTCCTGCTAATGAATATTCAAATCCCTCAAGGCCTGGAACCAGCTTGACAATTGTCTGAGTGTTATATACTCAAAGTCTTCATTAACTGATATCATAATTTCCCAAACTGTAGATGCCATTATTGGCAATTTTTCTGCCAAATCATCATTCATTGGTGCTCTGAATTTGGAAGATTGCTTCTCCAGGGACAATTTCTCAATGGATAGTAGGCCATATTGTATAAAAATAGTCACTCAAGATCATTTAAAAATCACAATATAATACTGCTCACATCAGCTTGCCTGAATTTAAGAGAAAATTAAAATACCTTCCGTATTAAATAGAGTATAGTTTTAGTAATCAACATGTCTTTGTTAATCTCTAAACTTGAGAATATCTTTTATTAAATTGCAAAGTTTAAAGTATTTAATATCTATAGCTATAGTGACTAACATAGCAAATTTATATACCTACAACTATGATTAAAGTGAGAAAAGTACTTTGCCACATTTTATATAGTTCTAGTGAAAATATATGAATATTTTAAAAAGGTAAAATCTCGTTCAACAACCCAATTCCTGCATCTCTTGAAATATAAATACAATCCTGGACTTCTTGAAAATCTTGTGTCTAGGCATTTGGGGGTTACAAAATATAATACTATGTCTAAGACCTCATTTTGATTACTGCTTTAATTGAATACCTTTATGTGATTAAATATGCATACACAGATACATATATATTCATGTACATTAGTATATATGTATACATGTGTGCATATATATACGTACGCCTCTTATACACACACCCCCCTCCGTGTATGACCTTTGTATCTCCATTGCACTCTATTATAGCAGGTTGGTCACAAACCATATTAGAGAAGGGAAAGAAGAAAGCATGTGTGTACATCAGTACGACACATTATCTTTTTATGTTTGTTGCCTGTGCCTGAAGTCAAGATCTCAAAATCTCTGCTTGGCTAAATGTAGGCATAATTTCTAAATGAAAATATCTACAATTCCAATTTTCTGAGTCCTCCTTCCTGTTAGTACTATTTCTGTTCCCATGCTATCACACTCATCTTCTCAACACACACACACACACACACACACACACACACACACACACACACACACACACACACAACCCTGAAGGCATATATTCACAGAAATAACCCTCCTTACTATATTTGGAGCTTTGCTAACCCCCAAATTTGTTAGACCTCTGTCCTTGTTATGTTGGGGTTGACTGATCTGATAGGAATTTGTTGGTAAGACAAAGAAAGAAGTTTCTTGCCTACGTTTCTGGAATTTTGGCCCCCAGATTCAAGGTGTGTGTGTGTGTGTGTGTGTGTATAAATCTCTTGAAGAACCACATAAAGATGCAAATTCTGGAATATCCTCATCACCTTTCCTGTCATAAAGATTTGATTTAGTAGATGTGGAATACAGCTAAAAGAAACATTTCTTAAAGCACTTTCTCCAGGTAAGTGTAATTAGGAGGAAAAAATAGGCCCTAAGTTGGAGAGAAAAGTCTTTTGTCTTGTAGACAACGCTGAGCCTGCCTTATAAGCTATATCTATAGAAAGAAGGATATGAAAGCACACTTTTTAAAAGGTAATTTTTAGAGATGAGCAATGAAGACTTTTTCCTCTTAGCAATTTGAAGGGTAATTTCTAACACCTCCCGCATTCAAAGTTCAACCACTGGTAATATGATGTAGTACAATTTTTCGTGTCTATTTCCTTTTACTTCCTTAAATGAAGGAAGGGGAATTTTTAAGGGTATATGGGGAAGGTTTTGAGGGAAACAGAAGATAGATCTGAGATTTCTTTAAAATACAATTTCTGCAGATATTAGTTAGTTCTTCCAAAATCAAATCCAAATGATGGCAGAGATTTACATAGAAATATGTTTATATGGGAATGTTGAAATGTTACCCATTATGTCTTCTTTATGTTCTACAATAATGGATGGTTTTATATTAATGCATTCCCATATACTATGACAAAATTACTTATTTCACCAACTTTTTCTTTGGAGCTCTATTGTTCATATAAATATATCAAAATTTCAAAAGATAATATACTTAAATTATGCCAGACTTTAGGTATCTTAAGAAAATTTTCCAAATTCTTAGCTTATCAAATTCCTATATTTAGGTATTACAATTTATCTTTCCACTAGCACATTTTATCTGTATAATAATCAACATTTTTCTTGTGAAAATTTATCATGTGCAATATAACTCAAACTAATATAAATGTATATATTTCTCTTACTGTGTAGTAGAAACTTAGATAACGCTATTTTTGTTAAAGGAATATTTCAAACTCTGCTTTGGTTATCCTCTTATATGAGTTTGAGCATTTTCTCATTCTTAGCTTATATGATATGTCCTAACAGATTATTTTTTCTAAGATCATTCTTCATGGAGACCTTGAAAAACCTAAAAGAATAATTTTTTTTCTTTCTTTATTCGAAAGATGTGGGGTACAATTCAGGATTAGGTGTACAAGTGGTCATCATACAGGCAAAGTTTGGGCCTCCTCTTGGTCCCCACTTTGCCTAGTTTGAGATCAGGTACCCTTATTGATGTTATGAGCGCCTCCCCTCTCCCTTGCCAGTGTCCTGCTACTGCCAATCCCTTTCTTATAGTATTATGGTAAGTGTTCACGATCTGCTTCGGAGTGAGAACATGTGGTACTCAGTTCTTTGTTTCTGTGATCAATCACTGAGTATGATAGACTCTAAATCCTCCAAGTTGCTGTGAAGTCCACATGTTTGTCCTTTATGGCTGCATAATATTCTGTTGTGTATATGTACCATATTTGTTTATCCAGTCCAGTTTCAATGGGGAGCGTGGTTGGTTTGTCATTTGTTCTTGACATGAATGCTGTGCACGCACATATATGTACTCATACCAACACTTACACATACACACATAAAATTAAAGGTAATTGCACAATAGCATTTAGTCTTTCAAAATCCTATGAAAACTTTATATAAAAGTTTGAAGACATCATATGGATCATATATAAACAAAAGTCTAACATCAACACACTTAGCATCAATAGCGGTTTATTATTGATTGACCAATAAACTACTTATCTGTTTTTGTTTTAGGCACATTCCATTACTCAAATTCTTCTTACAACCTTGTGATGACATATTTCCTATTTTACAATAAAGAAGAGACTTAGAAAAGTTATGTATACCTGTATGAGTTAATATGCATAGGCGATATGCAACTGAAAATGCTAACATTTATTACAGAATCTTGTTTGTTTTCCCAGGAATGGATTCCTATAGGAATATCATTTTTGCATAAAAAATTAAAATTTCTGCTAGAATATGGTAAGTTATTAAAATTATATAACTTGATTGAATTCGTTCCAAGAATTTTCCACAAATAATTCCTCCAAATTAACATTAGCATTTATTCAAACTGAGTAAATAGATAATAGACAATATTGGAAAGGAAAAAGGGCAAGTGGTTTTCCTAGCACCAATTTATGAAACACACTCGTCTATAGTTCAGTTCATAAAGATTGATCAAGATGATGTCTCTTCTGGATAATAATAATTTTTTCTTCTTAATTATCTAACTAACTAATTTACCAAAAAGAACTCTAAAGAAAATATTCCAATCATTTGGGTACAGATATTCTTGTACTTTCATTTTTTGGAAGATTATACATATTTTAGACCCATTAAAATGTACTTTATAGCATAGCACGTAAAAGAAAAACAATAGCCTATATTTTATAATTTCCCTAGATTATAAAAATAATCCAAGGGATTCAATATAATTTTCCAGTAAAAGAAATACTTGAAAATTATTTGTATCCTTTGCCTCTTGTATTCTGCTCTTTGATTGGTTTGGTTTGGTTCCCAACATTTATTTAGAATTTTTTAGACCTGCAGAAATGGTGAAAATATTTAAATAAGTACCCATATGTATAGTATCCTCCTTGATTCATTGTTTTTGAAAGTGACCACATTAATTTTGTCTCTCTTTATAATATAGCTTTGGATATAGTATAAATATATATTATGTATTTTGTTTTTGGTTAAGTCATTTGAAATTATGTTGCAAACATTGTGATAGTCACTCCCACTTGCTATAACATGTATCTCTAAAGCAAAAAAGGCATTCTCCTGCTTAACTTATACCAATATCACAGAAGAATTTGGGTTACAATAATAAAATTTTCTAATAAGCAACTATGATTGTTTTAATAATTGATCCAATAATGTCATTTATATGTTGATATTTGCTTTTTTAAAAAATCAGGATCCAACCAAGGACCATACATTGCATTAAAAAAATTTTTTTCTTAAAACAGAACAGTTCCTTTGCTTTTTTATGTCTTCTCCATCAATGATATTTTGAAGACCTCAAGTTTTTGCGAGTGTATATGGTATGTCTGCCAATTTGAATTTGTCTAATTATCTACTTATTCAGATTAAATATTTTTTGTCAAAAATATTATGTAAATAATAGTGTGTCATTTTCAGCTTATAACATAAATAAGATCATAAAGTTAGTTTGTAATATTATTATTTAGTTCAATCACATCATGTATGCAGTTTTCTCCAGATTTTTTATATAAAAATATAGATTTTCCTTGTAGTTTATTAGTAATCAGCGAATGTAACATTTTGAGGTTGTTATGATATCCTCTTTCTAACAAATTTTCACCCAACATTATAATATTGATTTTAATTAAGTGGATCAATTAATATATTGATGATTAAAATGTTGATATTTTAACTCTATAATTCCATTATAGGGCATTTTGTTGCATAACATGGAAAAACTTTTTCTTTTCTGTACTCTTTTGTGTATGTTTTTGTGCATGTGTGTATCACATGAATTTATAGCTAACTTTTATCTAATAAATTTATTACCATTATTTTTAAAAACGAATTGTTCCAGATTTGGATAGCTGAATTTCTTTAAGATAATTTTTATGTCATTTGGCATGATCTTCTCCATTTTCAACAATAACAAAAACAACAACAACAACAAAACTGCATCATTTAGAGTGTTACAGTATTTAGGAATAAAACTCTGGGCACCTAAATCTACTCATTATATTGGATCATGATTATTTCTAGACTTTTTCAGTGACAAGACTGATGGAAATAAAAGGGTAAGGGGTTAAAAATTTCATGCAAATAGTAACTCTAAGAGAGCAGTAGTGACTAGAATCATATCAGATTAATATACCAATATTAGACAAAGTACACTTTAAATCATAACAGATTATAAATAAAATTGATATTGCATACTAAAGTTTCAATATAGTAAAACTATATAATAGTTATAAACATTTGCACAACTAAGAACAGACAGTAAAAGTATATGAAAAGCTGACAGAATTGTAAAAGAAATAGACAGCTCTACATTAAAAGTTGGACAATTTAATAACTTATTCTCAGTAATAAAAAATAACAGATAGAGAAATTAAACAACAAAACAAGCAACTAGGTATAACAGACATATACTAAGCACTCTACACAACAAGGGCAGCATATGCATTTTCTCGAATGCACAGGAACATTTTCCAAGATAGACAAGATGTTAGGCCAAAAATTAAGCTTTAATAGATATCAGATAATACATATTATACAAATTATCATTTTTTTGACCACAGTAGGATAAAGTTAGAAATCCATAAGTAAAACTTAAAAATTCACAAATTCTTAGAAATCAACACACTATTAAACAACCAATAAATTTAAAATACCACAGGTGATATTTTAAAAATACTTACATATGAATGAATATAAGAACAGAACATACAAAACTGTGTGGGATACAGGAAAAGTAATGCTAAGGAATACTTTGTAACTATGAATATTTACACACACACACGAAAATTCTCAAATGAAAAACCTAGCTTTAAAACTCAAGAAAGTATCATGAAAAAGTACAAACTAAATCCAAAGCTAACAGAAAAAAAGAAAATAATAAAGATTAGATCATATATAAATGAAATAGAGAATAGAAAAACAATAGACTAATTAAAGCAAAAATGGCTTCTTTGAAAATTATCAACAAAATTGACAAAACTTTAGCTAGATGGACTAAAAAAAAGAGAGAAGACTCAAATTACCAAAATAAAAACTGAAAATTGGGACATTATTACTGATTCTACAGAAATTAAAATATTACAGTAGAATACTATGGACAATTATATACCAAAAGATTGAATAATCTGGATGAAATAAATTCCTAGAAACACAAAACCTACCAAGACTAACTCAAAACAAAATAATAAAAAATCCCACTATAACTAGTAAAGTGGTTGAATCAATAATTAAAAATCTTCCAACAGAGAAAATGGCGTGGACCTGATGACTTTACTGATACATTTTTCCAAATATTTAAAGATCTAGTACCAATTCCTCTCCAACTTTTATTAAAAAGATTATAATTATGAGAATAGAATACCTTATAATTTATTCCATAAATTCTACATTACTCTATTACCAGATTCAGACAAGGACACTACACACACACACACACACACACACACACACACACACACACAGAAACTACATGCCAACTATCTCTTATGACCATATATGCAAAATTTTCAGCAGAATGTTAGCAACCAGGGAAACCAGACAAGACGGCGACTGGACAGGTTGGACTGTGAGAGTCTCTGCCAAAGCAAGTGCCCATAAAGACTCTCTGGATGAGTAGGCGTGTGCTGGTGGGAGAGTGAAAGTCCATCTGAGGGGACACTTGGGTTCATGCACTTGGACCCCCCTCTGAAGGTGACTGCAAACCCCCACCGTCCTTAGATTTGGTCCATGGGCACACAAGATCATCTGCTGTTCACAGGACTCTCCTGAGAAGAACCTGCTGAATCCAGTTGATTCTCATTGCCTGGAGCCTGGCCCACACCATCACCTGTTATAGCAAATCAACTGGAGCCCTGGATCCTATCAATGGAGAGAGAAGACTGGGGAGAGCTGGAGAGGAGCCCCATGCCCAGTGAGGAAACGCGGACTGCAGCCATTTTCTCTGACCCAGGACCAGGCAGAGACCTGCACTGCCCCGCCCAGCTCTGCCCAGCCTCCAACTTGGGACCTAAGGTAATCTCATCAAACTGGGAGAGACAGAAGCCCCTCCCTCATGCTGGATCAGACACAGACAGGTCAGATCTGAGTGGCAGACTTGACAGGCAGTCCTGGGGCTTCTGACTCAAGTTGTGAGCCACCCTATCAGCCTGTGCTGAGAGCTACAGATCAGAACTGAAAGGATATTGGACTTAGAGGTACAACCTCAGAGTGAGTTTGGTTCCTTGTTTTTATATTTTTTATTTTTTGTCTGTTTGTTTTGCTCATTTTTGTTTGTTTTTTGTTTTTTTCTCTCTGTTTTTGATAATGTTTTTGTACTTGCTTTGTTTCTGTTATTTTACTGATTTTTTTTCTTTAGATTTCCTGTTCGTGTATGGGAAGAGTACATCAATAGGGAGGTTTTTGTTGGTTTGTGTGTTTGTATGATTATCTGTATGTTTTAGTTCTTTTACTCTTTTCTGTCTTTGTGTCTCTTTTCATTTGTTAGTTGGTACGTCTGTCTGTTTTTCCTCTTACTCTTCTCTCTCTCCACCTTCCTATTGCTCCCCCTCCTTTTTCCATTCTTTTTCTTTTTCTTACCTCATTTTTCTTTCAGGGAGCAAACCTATACCCCCACTGCATGGACAGATTGTAAGGCAGTGGGAAGTGTGTTCCAGGGTGCCTATACACCTGTTGGTGGATACTGGGATTTGCAGATAGATTTGGAATCACAGATACCCCTCAATTAAATCTCAAAACTGCAAAAAGTACAGCTCCCAACCCACAGTCCAACTTCAGAATTGAACAAAGCCAGAGGATCCACATAAGGAAGAATAGGAGATTGAACAAGCAAGTAAAAGCAATGCTGCCATCTCTGAACAACAGAATTAAAGAAGAGGAGAAAGAGAGTGGGGGAGGGGGAGGAACATCTACACAAATGAAGA
>CAUYQG010022483.1:0-14236 GCA_963574415.1 Tarsius wallacei
GTGAGTGGATTGCCTGAGCCCACGGGTTTGAGACCCACCTGGGCAACTTGGCGAGAGCTCCTCTCTACAATAAATCAAAAATTAGCCGGGCGTGGTAGCACGCGCCTGTAATTCCAGCTACTTGGAAGGCTGAGGCGGAAGGATATCCGGAGCCCAGCAGGTCGAGGCTGTGGAGGCCGGGAGCGGGCTGCGGAGTCTGGGCGACTGAGTGAAACTCCAACTCAAAAAAAAAAGAAAAAGAAAAATCAAGTTTTGTGTTTGAGCTGGAAGGCTTTCGAGTCAGTGCAGTAACGCTGGTTGTCTCATCCCAACCAAAAATTCTAATTGGCCACTGATGACATCAAGGGCCTATCTGAGATAAGATTTTTTTTTTCCCTCCTCATTCTGTTACAGGTCTTGGATGATTAAAAATGGAATTACAGCTGCATTATTTTTTTGTTCTTGCAGCTCAGAAGGCAAAACCTTGCAAAACCCTGAGTTCACCAAGGGAAAAAAACAGGGGTCCAGGTGGTGAAAAGTTTGGGAACCACCCTGGTATTCCCTCTCCTCCTCCCCCGAACACACATAATTCCAAGGAAATAAACAGGCTTCCCTTGAGCCAGAGTGGAGTATGCCTGTTGTAAAGAAAGACAGTGTAAATTAACTGCATCTGGTAAGGTTAGGTGAGAAGGGGAGGAGATAATTAGTTGGCATTATAGGAACAAGGGCAAAGAACAGAGTTCTATATTTACACAGAGGAAATCCAAAATAGACTCCTCTGCGCCCATTTGGTGCTTGTGCGGGAACTTGACGGCTCCAGGCTGGCAGACGTTGGACCCAGGGACCAGCAGCACAGCTCAGCCAAGCCCCTGGGTGACACGAGCACCCTTCCCACCTCCAACAAGCGAAAACCTGACTTCTGGCCCTTTTCCTTCCAAAAATGGAAGCGAGAAGGCCAAGGGAAGCCCAAAAGACCTTCAAGAGCAATAAGATAAGGTTTCAAGGAGAGAACAGCTATCTTCAAACAAAAGCCCCACAATACGTAAGCCAAACAAATGCATCTGTTTATAATAAAGTAGGTTCTCTTAAAACCCGATACTGGTCAATTTATGGTACCCTTTGGCATGTATATTTCCATGGGCAGACGTGAGACATTTCGGAAGTAAATGCATAGTTCAAGTGATGCAGCGACATCATGGGCTGTTTTATTGGGCACAGGATAGTAAAAATAAATGCTACGGTCACATAAACCTCCATAATATGCAGCCAAGACTCAATTTCCACTTTCTCTGAAGAATTGAAAGCATTCTAGCACAAACTACAACGGCACCCAATGAGAAAATCTTTTGTCTTCAAAGATGCAAAGAGACCACTTTCTTTTTTATACAAGGAGCATGCATATCATGTAGGGAGAAAACACAAGCATATTCAGGTACATCCATGGATGCAGGTTATGTGTGGTTCTTTAAGGTATGAACTGCTGCCGAGTGCAGGGTCGTTAGGGTGTGTGCTTATGAGAAGCATGGTGCAGGTTAGCATTTACGGGTTTGCAAACATTTCTAAAGCTGGTTTATGGGGTGTTTATTAGAAGAAATGTAACGGTCATGAGGTTAGAAGATCTTCTTGAAAGAGGCGCTTGAGTTAGTGAGAACTCAAGACTAGATGAAGATTGACACGCTCCATCTACATGCCGGAAGGGCAGGACCTGGGCCTAGGATGCTCCCATATGCTTCCCGTTCCCCAAAGGATCCCTGGGAAGATTCCTGAGACAGGAGCAGATTCAACCCACCAGTCAGGACAGAAAGCATGTTGAGAGAATGAGGTTGCGTCTGTGGAAAGAAACACAAGTCTAGACATAAGGACAGCTGTGTTCTATGCCAGATCTTCCCCTCAACCAGTCATGCAACCATAGGCAAGTCATGCCACCACTCAGGGTTCAGCGTTTTCATCTATAAAATGAGCAGGATGACTGGCACCCAAGTATCCTTGCAACTCTGTACATTTAAGTTTCTCCGCGCTTTGAAAAAAAACAGAGCAACCCCAATTGGCTCCCCAAAATGCAGCTCACCAGGGCCTTTTAAAATGGTAAAGACACCAAGCACATCCAACAAACATTTTATATCTGCCTACCATCCTCTTCCAAGCATCCCAGAGAACACTGCAAGGTGGCCACTGATGTTTCAGTAGCCTCCTAAACCTATAGCAGCTGGCGTACCCCCTAATGCATCATTACACTATCGAAGAACAAAGATGCTGCGGGTTTCGTCCAAGGTCAGAAGCTAGGACGGAATCAGAATTCCAGCCTCCTCAGTTCCTAAGACTATGCTACACTTTCCACGAAGAAACCAAGCTGGCTTTCTGGGAAGAATGCCAGAGGTTCCATTCTCCCAACTGAGAATTCGTTGGAATATTGGAATAACAACTTTGGAGACTGTGGTCTCTCCAATCCATTTCAGGACCTGGCTAGAAATGTGAAAACCCAAAGAAAGAAGCAACAGGGAATTATTCCGTTTTTTAACGAAAGAGAAAAAATTAGGGGTGGGAATATGGGGTTTCTTAAAAATTACATGATTGCTGGAAGTTAATTTGGTATTTCTTCGTTGGTTTGTAAGTCCTGTTTCCAATCACAAAAACAGACAGCTGAGGATACCTAAATCACATTTCAGTGAATTAGCATCTTGTCCCAAAGAATCTTACCCATCCTGAATATAACATAGAGCCCGGAACGCAATTCTCTGTGGCAGAAAGGAATCCCCGCCCCCAACACAACAGAGAGCCTGTCATAATCCCCTAAACCATAATCTAAATTCACAGTCTTCAAGCCCAGTGGCAATCACTAAGAGTGATAAAGAGAATGCCACTGAAACTGGGGGTATACTCCCGCTTCTAGAAAACTGATTGAGATCATACCCTGCCGAAGAGAAGAAATGGCATCATTTACCATCTTTTATTATACACGCTCATTAGGCTGAAGTTAGTGCACCTGGAAAGGACACCCTGCCATAGATATAGAGACACACATTCCCCAAGGGAGATTCTAACTTCTTCCAAGAAAGGCCAACCAGCATGAGGAAACCCTTGCTGGACTAGCTTCATGTTTTCAGATAGCATAACATGAAACCAACCTTACCACAAAGCCCTGTACAATCAGTACTCAGAGTTGAGGTCCGTGAAGGAAATAAACCAAAAATCATCTAAAAATCACTTTTTTCCCCCTACCTGTCGATGATGACAGGGTCCGAAGGAGTCTCATTTCTGTTTCCACAGCTTTTCTTTTCACAACATCGACTGCAGGTTGGGAAGGAACCAAAAGAGTAAAAGAAATGTGTTAAATCAAGAAAATACAAAGAACCCACCACATAAGAATGTTCACAAAAAATGCATCTGTCCAAGGTAGCTTCCCAACTATAAGCTGCTTGAGGGCAGAATCTGTGGCTGTGACATATGAAGAATAAACAAAATGAAAAACACTCAGCTTGAGGCCAACTTAGACTCATTCAAACGCTCACTCTGTAACTTACAAGCTGCCTAATTCTCAGCCAATCACAGCTTTTCCAAGAGCCATATTTGTCATCTGAACCACAGAAGTTTGGACTTTAAGATCTGCTAAGGTCACTCCAGCTTGATGTTCAAAGATTATATGATTGTATAGTTGAGGTCTTTGTGTCTCAATAAATATTTGAAGAAACAAGGAGAAGGAAAATGTATATGACAGACCACAAGTAACTGCCTGGATTATTATAAACCTTATTTACATCACATCTTTCTCCAGAGAACTTGGCATACTTTATGACATGTATTCATTCACTCATTTCCATCATTTTTCAAAGACGAAGGAAGAAGACCAGAACTATGGTGTACATTTTGACACAGGAAGAAAATGAGGCAGGATGGTATCTCTGATCATTTTCACCAACCCTGAACAGAAATGATACGCCATTTGTAAGCCCCAGTCCTGAAAAATTCTACCTCCCAAGACACCCCCCTAGCAAAATGCTGGGTTCCTGGTAGACAGACCCTCAATAAATGTGGGTGCGATTAGCTGAGAGAATGAGACAAAGACACCCTAGAGCAATTACAACCGACAGAAAGTACCCCGAAGGACCTGAGCAGAGAGCAGAACACTCTGGTCCGAAGGTATCTGCTCGAAAATACCCAGAAGAACACGAGACAGGCAAAGGCCGTGAGCGGGTAGAATGCTGGGAAATAACCACCTTACCACCAGGTTTGCTCATCTGCTTCCTGTCAGGGCCACAGACTTCTGAATACCCCTCGGCTCACTTCAGGCGGATGGTCCACAACCAGCTGTAGTTAGTTAAGGCTGTAGCCTTGACATGGCTCATGAGAAAATCACTGTCATCCACTGTGGTTGCAGAACATGCCTAGTAAGTGCTAACAATCGCCAGACCCAATGTGAGTGCTGCCCTTCCCATGGAATTTTCTCCTCTGTAGCTTAAGTGTGATGGGGTGCTACAGGACAATTGCTGGACTGGGAATTGGGGTTCTGGTGTCTAAGCCATCACCAAACAGCCGCACGAATTTAGTCAAATCTCTTTCATCCCTCTGGGCTTTTTCTTCCAACACACATATAAAGTGAAAGTACTGAAATAGTTCTCCCTAGCGTTCCTTCTAGAGTCCATGAGTCCATGAGGTTTAAGTCCACGGGACTATGAGTGCCCTTTGAAAGTGACGAAACCATAAGGGAAAGAAGCCACGTAACGCCAGGAACCCAAAGGCCTAGTGCCAGCCCAGTCCTAGAGTTGCCCTGTGTGGCTCTCTGAAGTTTGTTTTTCCTCTCTGGTCCTCCACAGAAGTAAACACAAACAAACAAATATTTTTAAACTTTTAAAAGCCTAACGCTTTCAGGCCAGGGATGTGTGAATCAGCCAGTGAACAATTCCCCCGTCTTCAGAAAGTAAAATATATTTGAGAGATGCTAAAACATTTTCACCCAACGGGCACCATGAGGTTTTAAGAAATTTAATCAAATTAGTAGGCAGGGGGGAAAAAATGGTCTCAACTTTCTTAAATACCAGAGTTTGCCACTGGGACTTTCTGAAATAATATTTGGCCTTCGAAATTATATTAGGTCTTAACTTTTAAAATTTCAATCCACCCCAAGATTAACACCAATAAAAATGTGGGCCAGCTGGTCTTCCACCTCCCAAAGCCCTTGTCTCTCTCCCCAAATCTCTTCCCCACCCATTTCTTCATCTTTTCCCTAACCGCCTCTTCTAATTTCTAGGGTCTCGCTTATGTCAACGCAATACCTTCGCGGCTCAGGCAAACCACTTTTCTTAGCAACATAACTTCAAGAGATCCACACATGACTGTTACCTAAAGACCTCCAGGCGAGACTCTCCTTTGACATCACCAGCATGTCAACCTCACCCCAAATATGTGTGCAACGCTGGGTGCAACTTAATTACAAGAGCACACGTTGTCAGAATGCGCCAATCTGTTTAGTTTGGGTAGGAATGATTCAGAGGAGGCCGGGTAAGTTTGCAAAATGGTTCAGCTGAATTCAGCTGCTTTCCATGGGGATTTCCTCTGGAGGAAAAGAAAAACAGATAAAAATGTAAGCCTGGTGCCAGTGTAATACAGTGTTGGGGAATGAACTCGGGAGGAAGTGATGTTCAAAGAAAAATGCAGAGAAACTTTACGATCCAACCCTCCATTTTCCAAAAGTAACATATTTAAATATAATCTCTCGTGTTAATATTCAGCACCGAAAATATATAGAAAACACCCACCTGGCTATTGAACTATCATAGCAAAGGTATAAAAATAATACAGCCGGGCTCGGTGGCTCAGCCTGTAATCCCGCACCTTGGGAGGCTGAGGTGAGTGGATTGCCTGAGCCTACGGGTTCGAGACCCACCTGGGCAACTTGGTGAGACCTCATCTCTACAATAAATTTAAAAAAAAAAATTAGCCGGGCATGGTAGCGTGCACCTGTAGTTCCAGCTACTTGGAAGGCTGAGGTGGAATCATCGCCGGAGCCCAGCAGGTCGAGGCTGCAGTGGCCGGGAGCAGCCACTGTACTCCAGTCTGGGTGACAGAGTGAGACTCCAACTCAAAAATAATAATAATAATAATAATAATAATAATAATAATAATACAACTTGGTTGTATTGGCCCCAGTTGGGCCCTTCTTAAAATTTCTCTGGGTCTCTAAGTTAGCCACAGCAAAATCTTTTTCTTTTTTTTTTTTTTCTTTTAAAAGAAAAGGTCTCATTAATACGTTCTAGTTGTTCTTTACTTTGTTTCTTAAGTGACATTCAGTTCTCCTGCCAGCAAAATTAGCACAAGCAAAGGAAAGGGGAAGCCCAAGCCGTTTGTGAACCCACATTCCCCAGACAATGCGGACAGTAGACACTGAAAAACTGGGTTCCTGAATTGCTCAGATGACAAACTCCATTCTTTCTTCCTTTGCTGTGTAGACAAAGCCTGAGTGGCCAACGTCAGGTTCAACTACATTAATTAAAAGGCTCTTAGGATTATTTCCAATAAGCAAGTCTCTACGCTGAAGTTTCTGATAAGCGTTTTTAAGAACTGGAAATGACTATAAAATAGGAAGAGGAAAAAAAGAAAAAACGAATGAAACAAAGAGAAGAGGAAACTGAACTTGGCAATAGGTTAAGATTGTGTTCCTAACAACCCCAGAGAGGCTCGGGGGTACTTTTTTTCCTAATGAATGAAAATGAAAGCTGTTCTGCTGTTTCTGTCTGGCTTGGTTTGGTTTATTTTATTTTAGGACTTACATGGAGAACGTTGTACTTGAAATACTCTCAATGTATTCTCCCTACCTGCACTCGAAGTCTTTGAAGAGGGAGAGAGAAAGAATAAAACAAGCTGGGGTGGGAGGTGGGAGGAGATGAGAAATCTTATCACAACCCTGAATCGTACCTGCACTTATTTTCAGAAAGGGAAAAAGACGAGGGATAATAGATGACTAGAGAAGTGGGGAAAGCCCCAGCCTGGGACAGAGGGTGCCCAGTCGGCCAAACCCCAGCTCCCGACAACCTAATGTGTCCCTTTCGCCTCCAAAATCGTTTTTTAAAATTCAACCCTCAACTTTCAAAAATCTGTCTCTAATTTCAAACTCAAATAAGCGCACAGCATGGTGGCTTTTGTTTTGTTTTCTTCTCCCCAACTCCTCCCTGCGATTGCATAACAAAAGTGTCTAAATTCACACCATCTGGCCGATAAAGACACTGGCCCCACTGGCCGGCTGGCCCATCTGATTAGGGCCCTGTCTAGCCTGCGCCTTGTGGCGAAAAGTCACAGCTGTGGGGTTTGCTCGCGCTCAATACAACTCTGTTATTAGCCAGCTGTAGGCCTTGAGACGACTTCTGTTCAAATTATAATATCTTTTAACCCTCTGAGCATTGAGGGCTCAGGGGTGGCTGGCAGCGACATAACAACTAGATTTCTCCTTGCTAATAATTGATAGAATGAACCAAAGCGGGGAAGAGAGAAGCAGAGATCATTGGGGAAGGGAGAAAAAGTTATTCCTAAGGAGGTTTATTTTGTCTTTTCGCTTTGTTCCCCCCTCAAAGTCAAACGCCAATTTATGAGCCTTTTGCTAAAAGATTACAGAACGTAAAACCATTCGGGGAAGTGCCCAGGTATGCCAAACACCACCATGCAAATGAAACCACTACGTCTGTGCAGTAACCCTCGGAAAGGGGGGATCTGGTTCCTCCCCCAGTCACTGACTGTCACAACTGCCCTTAAAAATGGAAGAGGAGGAACTTTTCTCCCCTCCAGGAGACTCGACCAGCTCTAAGAGACAGATTGAAAGAGAACTTCCCTTTCGGATGCATTCAATATTTGCCCTCACCTATTTCATCTGCACGCATGGACACACACACACACACACACACACACACACACACTGCAGACAGTACTCATCCAACGGACCATTTTTTTAAACACATAATTAATATTTGTTTTAAATTCTAGTTTGGGTAGAAAATAGCAGAGCATCTTCTCGGGTCTCCGATACAGAGAAGTTACAGTACATTAAATTTTTATATTGTGTTACTAATGCAGACTAAACTAGAGGCTTTAAAAATTGATGCTGCTACTTAAACAGCATAAAATGAGGAGATTTGATTGGGCTTAAAAATAAAAATGTCAGTCTTAACTACAGCTGGATGGGGCGTGCAAGTATTATTTAAAGTGCTAGGTATAATTCACTAGACAATGGGCCGGTTTGGGGATTTGTTTTCTTTTCTTTTGGGAAGGTAATCTCTGCAAACAAAGACATTTAAAAATGTAGAGAGGAATTTAAAAGAAAAAAAAACCCTTTGATTAACAAATCGAATCAAAGCATCTCGACTATTTAATCTAGGTGTAACATGCAAGTACATCTCAAAATTGCATTTTCCCTCTGAACAAATCTAGTAAGGGATCCTGGGATGATGGAGTATCTATCTTCTTACTCCTGTACCCAATGCTTCACCCAGCCACCCTGGCAGGGAAGGCTCCATTCCCCTCGACTGAAGCCACTGGCATTCGGAAAGTTTGTTTTTCTAATACTTGGTCAAAACCAAAACAAACATGTCTGATTGTTATGGTTTCTTCCTGACTGGTTTGGAGAAGGGAGACAGGGCTTCAGGGAACTGCCCATAAAAAAGTCCATACTTAATCAGATGGCCAGCAATCACCCCAAACTAGCAAGTCTGAAGCTGGAAGACCGTCACTGAAGCAACGGCAGAGTGAGCAGAAAAGCATGAAGGCTTTCCTTCCAATCAGAGATTTTGGAGGAGAAAAGCACATACGGAATAGACAGGGAGATTTTTAGAGTAAAATAGCCACACTCCTCCCAGAGTTTCCTATTGACATCCTTTCTCGTGTGCAGTGGATCTGCACCACCCAGCCCCAAACGCAGCACTGGTTCCTAGGCACACAGTAAGCATCTGTGGAAAGGATAAGTGTGGATGAACTGCTTCTGTTCCCCCACCCCCTTCTAGTCGTGCGGAAGAAAAGGGGCCTCGCACAAGACTCAAGATGGAGTGAATTGGTCTCTGAAAGGAAGATGGGGAAAGTGTAGGAACTGGTGGAGACGACACCTTTCACAATGTGACCTTCCGAATCCAGCTGCCTAGCCAGACCTCAGATGGGGGGGTGTCTTCTCCCCGCCTCTCCCATATACGGGTGGGAAACTGGGCTGATCTTTCTGACCAGTCATTCCTTGTGACCCAAGAAACTCCCTTAACACGTGAAGTCAAAGAATTCGCACTCCTAGGAGGAAGAAGATGCCCCACATCACAGGCAGGTGCCTGGGTGCCAGGAAGCGCCCTGAAAACCGGCTGCTGGACCCTCCTACGGTCCCTTGCACGGCTGGTGAGTCGTTCCAGGGCTCTCTGACTCAGTAACTCCACAAGTGGTCCGCTTGGAAATCTACCCCAGCGGGAACTGAACGGTCGCAGATGGCTTCAAGGAAAGACCCCATCCCAAACCCAACCTGGGGCTGCCCGGGTCCCTCCCGGTGCTGCCACACACCCAGGGACCACGGAGACCTTCCACGTGGCAGAGGAAACTCCTGTGACACCAGACAAGTGGCATCCCAATTCATTCTGGGTTTCTTGGACATGCTCTAAGAAATTTGCCTTAAAGGGAGCAGGTGTCCAGTGGATCTGCCCCCCTGTGCCCAACCGCCCGCGAGGCCTCTCCCCACCCCTTTCACCCCTAAAAGCTGTCCGGAGCGCGCTGCATCCTGGCCCACCTGCTGGCTCCCAGCCCAGCCCCAGGAAGGGAGGCTCTTACCTGCACATCACTTCGTGTGTCAGGAGGACTCGGCACATTTCCGGATTCTTATTCTGTCCCTCGTAAGCTATGGGCTGCAAAGGTGGTGGGGCAGGACGGAGGGGTGGAGGGACACAGAAAGAGGGGACTTTAGGGCAGGCACAACTTCCTTTTCCCTCTCACTACCTGCTATCTCACAGGGGTCCCTCGCGAAGTACAACCTGGGCAGTGGCCCAGTGCTCAACTGAAATCATAGAGAAGTCCGCCCAGTGGGGATGCCGTTCTCAGCAAGAGGGAATGTCTAGGGGGCCTGAATCTCCCAACACTTGTTCCCACTTTTCCTCCCTTTGTTCACATCTCCCTGCCCTCCAGCGTCTCCCCACACCAGACAGAGCAGGACATTTGCTAAGAGAGAGGAAAATATAATTCCTTCCCTCTGCAGTGGACACATGTGGGGTTATGGGGCGCTATGGGGAGCCTGACTCAGGAAATCGTGGAGGACGGGGGAGGTCAGAGATGAGCTGGGGAGGGCTGGGGTCCAAGTGGTCTCAGGGCTCACCTGCTTGGTGACAGAGTCGATGAGCCTGACGTAGAGGTCCTGTTCAGTGCGGACACCTGTGGGGAAGGAACAGGCAGGAGTCAGGGAAACTTCTTTCCAGCACCCAGAACCTGTCTTGCCGCAGGGCCCAGGCCCAGGCAGCCACTTGGGCTGAGCCTCCTGGAGGCAGAGGCCTCCCAATCCGCCAGCCTCCACCAAGCTTCCGCTGCACAATCTCCCCGGGGCCACCAAGCCATAGCTGTGGCAAGGTCAACTGTCTTCCAGAAAAGGGACTCACTCGCCTGCCTGTGCCCTGGCACTCACCATTGCTGTAGAGAAGCTGCAACTTGTAGTGGGTCCCATTGTTGGTCTTCTCGTTGCCTTGCTCCTGAAAAGACAGGCGGCATCCATCCCCTTGCTCTCCAGCCCTCCAAAACCAGCGGAAGAGGAGCGAGCTCGGCCCCATCCCCCCTCCCATCGCCTTTCTTCCCATCAGTTTTGAACAACCCCCTGTGCAGCCCCAGGTCAAAGGGCACCAGCATGGGTCCACCCAGCATCTTCCGACACTTGCCAAGGCTCAGGGCCACAGGACCCTTCCCAGCCCTCTGTGCAACTCCCTTAAAAATGTTCTCAGAAGTGCGACCCCTGCGCCATCCATGCGCCAAAGCTGCCTTTAAACAAGTGCCACCTAACCCAATGGGCTCATCCTGTACTTAAGGATGTCCTGGGACCTATCTTGGCAGAAAAGTGAGGGGGACAGACAGCATTGGGCCCTACCCGGCAAGGACCCAGTCCACCCTGGTGAGCTCAGAGACTGAGTTCCAGGTCCAACAGAGACTTTGAGAAGCCCCTGCCCTAAAGCTCACATTGTATCTAGGAGGAGACTGAGCCCCAGAGAGGGCAAGGGATTTGCCTTTGGTCACATATGGGTTTGGGTAGAGCGTCCCTCGTTTGAGAGCAAATCCAGCCCCCAAGACCCGGCTTGCCTACGCAGGAGGCGCCGCCTTGGAGAAGGCACAGCCAAAGGCGGACCTAGGCTGGGCTGGGAGTTTCCACTAGTACGGAAGCGCCGGTTCAACTCACCCCACCGGCGCGGGCAGGTGCAAAATAATTAAGTAACCCGGAGCAGGGGAGCGGCAGCCTTGGGTGTACTTTTTGACCACGGTCTAGTGGGAAGGGCGTTTGCTTCGCTGTGCATCCAGAACCTGGCGCTAAGGCCCCCCTAGGCTTGGGGCACACAACCCGCTGCCTCCCGAAGCCCCGGGGCCCGGGAGTGGGGATGGGAGGAGGTTGGGAAGGCGACTGATTTAGAGGCCGGGGGTGAGAAGCCTCGATTTATCATCCCTGATGATGCAAGTGGAGAAGTGTCGCGAGTGACAGATGGAATCTTTAGTGCTTTGCAAGGAGGGAGTTATTAGGCTGCGGGGGGTCGCGGGGGGGACGGGGGACGGTCCGCTTACTTTGTCGTTCTCCACGAAGTCCACGAAGGCCGTGCGCTCGATCTCCACCGGCTGCCCCTGCCTGTCGTAGAGCGCCAGGACGAAGTGAAAAAAATTGGATTTCCTCAAGTTGGAGGGAGGCTGCTTCTCAAAGTGGGCTCGGGAAAGGGCGACCCCGCTGCGCAGGAAGACACACGGGGGGACACCGGTCACGGGAAAAGGAGAGAGAGACACGACGTTACTAACGCGCCCGCGCAGCGCCGCAGACGCGCAGGGTCGGCGTTCCCGGGTCCAGAGTCCCGAACCCTTCGGGCCTTGTTTCGGCATGGATTAAGATAAGGGACTCTTTAGAGGCGTCGCAGTGGCCACGCGCGTGGGAGGGGGCGGGTGGCAGGGGCCAGGTCAGACGCCTGGGTTCGCTCCCACCACCCGGTAGTCCCAGGCCCCCGGCTCCCAGCGCTCACTACTCGGCCTTTGGAGGAAACCGAAGGATGCGGACAGGCGTGGAGAAGTCCCCCGAGGCCGTGGCCTGTGTCAGGCTGTCCCATCCCCTCCCTCAGGTGGCACCGCCGGATGGGTCAGGACGCAGAGCTGGGCCCAGGGTTGGAGGGGTAATAAATGTCTCGTTTGCTTTTGAAGAAGTGGCCCTTTCATTTCATCTTCGTTGGCGTTACCTGTCCCGGCCCGACGGCCCGCAAGCCCCCATGCTAACAACGAAAGACTGGGCGAGAGGCCCCGAGGGCGGGCGGAATTGCAGACGGGAGCCCAGATCTGGGTCCTACAGGCCTCACCCGCTGCTTTCCTCGTTCTTCCGAAAAGTTGTGCCCAGGACAGAAGCGGGACGGAAATCCTCCGCCACCAGCACAGCGGATCGCGGGCCACCGCGAACGATGGCCAGTATTGGGGACCCTGGCCCCAGAAGTGCTGGGCGCGGAGAACGTCCTCGCCGGGGGCCAAAGCGAGCCCCCACGCAAGCTGAGTTTTCCGGCGCCGCCAGCCAAACCCGCAGACCGTGAAACCCAAGTTGGGGGACCCGGAAGGCAGCTGCAGCGTTTGAACTGCGTGCACACACCACTCTACCGACCTGTCGCGGCCAGGGCCAAAGTGGCCACCAAATCACATTTAACCGAAGCCGAGGCGCAGGCGAGCGCGCGGATGGCCGGAGCTGCCCTGTGGCGCTGGGGTCTTCCCAACCTTGTGCCCCGGTGCACAAGCACTTTTGACTCTTTTGGAGGGTGTGACATTTTGGCCAGATTTTTCCCCGCTCTGGCGGCCAGTCCCAGCTTCACCAAACTTTTTGATCCCCGGAAGATGGGGGATGCATCTTTAAAGAGCCCTGCTAACGAAATGCTTGGCGCTTCCTGCTCTGCGGAGCTGTCGTATTTTCGGCCACTTGCAGCCCAGCGAGTCCCTGCAGCACTGCGGAAAGACGCCGCCACCGTGCGCCTTCGGCGGGAGGGAGACCCGCGCGTCCGGGGCCCCGCGGGCGCGCAGGAGGGAACCGCTGCCGGCCCCAGCTCCCGAGCGATGAGTCTTCTGCTTCCTCTTCTCGCACGGTGGCAGCCGGTTCGCTCTACCCGGGACATCTGGCCTGTTTGAGAGAGGGGTGATCTCTCCGTGTGGTGGTGGGACTTAACGGAGGGCAGCCAGAAGGGCGGATGGCGAGACGAGAGTCGTGAAAGGAGTTCGTGGGCTCTTCGGGGGTGAGAAGGTGCCCCACGCAGACGAGGACCTGGAGGTCACAAATCCCAGCTCAGCAGTCGTGATGAGGGCTTGGGACCGGAGTGTCTTCGTGGGGCGGCACCCTGGTCGAGGTGTTCACTATCCCAGCATGCAGACGCTTAGAAACAGAGTCAACTTCAGGGGCCCGCAAAATTAGAGGCTGGTGACCCCTGCGCCCGCCCGGAGGCGGGTCGCCTTTCCTCGCCTCTTCTTCCGCCGTCTCCTTCGGTTATTCTTCCGCCTTTTCTCTTCTCTTGAATCTCTTCTCTCCACACCTCCCCGGCTCCGAGCGTCTCCGAGAGCCAGCCCCCCCACCCCCATCCCCAGCATGTCCCCCCTCCCAGAGTTCCCGGGGCCGCCGCGCCTTCCCCTGCAGGCGCTCCGGCCTCTCCCGCGCCTCTCGCCGCCGCCACCATCTGGCCACCGGGTTCCAAGAATCGCCCGGCAAGATGCGGGAGGAGAGGCGCTGGTGGGCGGCTGGCGCAGGCCGGGAGTCTCCAGGAAGCCAGCCTTCCTCCCGCTGCCCCGCTGCCGCCGGGGTCCTCACGCTCCGCTCCGGGCCAGGCCGGCTCGCCGGACGGGGGGCTGGGCTGCGAGTCGGATGCTACTCTGTTAATATTCCTCCCAAAGCGTGGACTGCAGGGAAGCGGGGTGGGGAACACAAACGAGCCCGGCAGCTCAGAAACTCGAGTGCTGGCTGCCGGCTAAGTGTCCCCCTGGTTGCAGCGACCTGCTTGCCCCAGGGCGGGTCCCGGCGTGCCGAGCCAGGGCGACAGATGGGGGAAGAGAGAGAGAGAAAGGA
>CAUYQG010022486.1:0-12823 GCA_963574415.1 Tarsius wallacei
TGTAGTTCCAGCTCCTTGGAAGGCTGAGGCGGAAGGATCGCCGGAGCCCAGCAGGTCGAGGCTGCGGTGGCCGGGAGCGGCCACTGCACTCCAGTCTGGGCGACAGAGTGAGACTCCAACTCAAAAAAAAAAAAAAAAAAGACTCCAACTTAAAAAAAAAAAAGTATATATATATAAATATATATATATATATATATATATATATGTATGTATATGTAGGTGATTATCTTTTCTATTACAATCAGCCCCCCTTCTTTATGGGTTACATATTTGTGAATTCACCAGCTCGCTAAAATGTATTTGTAACCCCCCAAATCAATACTCACTCGTGGTGATTTCACAGTCATTTCAGAGTGGCAAAAAATTTGAGTCTCCCAAAACACACATTCCCAGCTGAGGTCCAACAAAGCAACCAGTTTATACATGTGTTGCAAATTAGCTTAATGAGCTCAGAGGTTTGGCTACCTGATGGCCAGGTGTAGTTTTATTTATAGAAAGAGACTTCTCTGCCTGTAGGCAGTCTGATAAGACCCCACACAGCTTCATGCTGGATGCCATGAGGAAGGCCAGGACAATATTTGTGGGTAGCTCAGTGTAATGCCATTGCTGCTTTTGGGAACGTTGCTCAAATCACTTTTGCTAACAATAGATTGATCATGTCGTATTTGTGTTTTAAGGACAGCATATTAAAGATAATACTGTATCCAATAACAGTACAAAATAAGATAAACTCATACTCTAACTAACTGCCTGAGATTTGCCAAACTATGAGGGCTTCGATTTACTCTGCTTTATAGGAAAAAAGAAATAATGCAGGAGTAACTATATATTCTGCTTGAATAAGAACTGTTTCTAAGAAGACAGTTGTTCGTTTGAGAAAGTTCTTGCAGGAAAGACAGTTGGGCTAAGACTGTGGAAATGTAATTCTCCTGGTCCCTCGGGGCATAAGAAAAAAATAACTAAACCAGTTATGAAACTGGTGGTTACCTCTGTGGATCGTCATGTAGAAGAGGGACTAGACTCAATTTGTGCTCATTGGGACAGCAGAATGAGGATCAGAGAGTGGCAGATTTTCGGACTGGTCCCAGGAAGAACTCTGGAATGATCTTGGCTGCCTGAAAATTACCAGGGCAGTTTGAGGAGGCGGAGGTGAGTGATTGTTTTCTGGTGCTGGAGAGGCAGGGGTTCGAGTTCGAGTAGAAAACACGGCATGATGATGTCAGAGATCCTGTGAAGCGATGATATTTCAATGTGTCCTTTATTCCCACTTGGATCTATTTTTAGTTAAATGGAAAACTGTGTCAGGAGCAGAATAGTTTCTGAGCCATTTCCAGGCTGGTTGAAGTGCTCTGTTGTCCAGGAGGAGAGCGTGTTAAGATGTCACCATGTTTACACCCTCAGCCTTAGCATCCGGCATTGTGCCTGCACCTTTCCTTTCCAGCTCTCCTGTCTTCTAGAAATGGAAGCGGCCACTGAGTGAAAGAATGCACCGTATGCTTTACCGTACTTACAGGGTAACTTTGTCTCAGTGCTGATGTACTTGTTTACGTTTGTTATGCAGGCTACGCAAAAGGCATGTTTTCGTGAATACCTTTTATACGTTGGATGCAAGAGAGAGTTAAAACACCCCAAGTGCACACACAAGATATAAGAAAAGCATAAGTCCTTTACTAATGAATACATTTTAGGGTTTTGTCTTTGACTCGTGTAATATTGAATGTAGACCTATGAAAGTATTAACTGTTGGTGTGACGTTAGTGGTCCTTTTTGGCAAGCTTTGTTGCCATTTGCATAGCCAATCACAGAACACATGATCCAAATCACTGATTGTGGTTTTAAGTAATCACACTTGGGAAACAATAACCGAAACATACGAATAGTCTTTCATCGAAAATACCGTGACGTTGCTTCATTGCCATCTAACGGAGAAAATTTGAGGAAAGTGCCACTTGTACTTGGAGGGTCCTACAAGCTTCAGGATGCCCCCAGAAGTTTTCATCCTCTTCCCGCTCCGGGGGTTCCCTCCAAGACACCTCATTTTATTTTTTCAGTCAACAGCACCATCACACTTCTCTGTATCGTGCCGGTTGGAAGCCTCTGGGTTTCCATTCCCTTATTCTTCTGCCTTGCCTCTGCTGATTGGCTCGTTCCCATGTGGTAACTGACACGTGACCCTTGCCCTTCTCCTTGTCCTCCCACTTGCTTCCAACACCTTCATGGACCAGTTTCTTTTCTTCACTGCACAGCCTCTCAAATGATTCCATCTGCAGTCTCTCTCCCGTGCCCCTTCGCTTTGTCCAGGTGCTGGCTGTCTCCTTTGCCCGTAGATGCAAATTCATACACTTCATCTTGGCCTTTAAAAGAAATGCATATTTTTTTTTTAGTGTTCTTTGAATTGATGTGGTAAAACATGCAAAAGTAAAATAATAGAACATGAAATCTCAGTTGAATGAACTGCATAAAAAAGAACACATTTTATGGGAAATTTCGAGACGAAAAGTAGTAGTTAACATTGGTAAAACATCATCTTTCCGGAAGTCATAGCATCATGCTACTCCTTCTTTCTGCCTTCCATCCTCCACCTTGTTTTACGATCTGGCCGCTTCTGTTTTCTCCGCCTGTTAGTGGCATCTTGATAAAGAGGGTGTGCACGAGTGGCAAGTCCTACCAGCATTTGTGATCATTACACACAAGATATTCCCAATGGCTTGGACAGAGTCAGGCTAATTTAGCTTAGAGCTTTTGCTCTTCAGTGGAACCATCCGCCCTTTTTTCCCTTCTCACTTGATAGGGGTTGCGTTAGAAAGAAAGGGACTTTCAGTTGTAAAAGGCTAAGGAAGTAGATCTATTCTAGTTATTATAAGAAATGTAATCCTTCGGGTGTATTATTCATGTCATCAGACATTGGAGTGTCTCAGTACTTAAAAAAGAATAAACCATAAATTTAGATGAAAAGACTTCTGTTTCAGCTTTAAAATATAAAACCAGCATAGCTGTTGATGTGGAAAATTTTAATGTAATTGCCTAAGCTTAGAAAAACGGACTCTGAATGTCAGCAGTTGGTTGATAAAGTTCTTTTTCTGGGGCTTCTTGTTGCCTTTTCATCTAAACCAGATCACTTCCGGTTGTAGAGTTTCATGAAACGGTTATTTGGAAACTAAAAAATGTGAGGAAATTAAAGCTCTTCTAAAAACTAAATAGAATAACATAGTAGAACTAGGCTGAATGAAATAATGTCCCTGTGACTTAAACTAGTGAATGAAGCCACAGTGGTGTACCAAGCAGTGATTTGGCATATGGCTATTAAACTGAATATTTATGAGAAAATACTTTGAATGTCAGCATGCGATCTTAGCATATCCACTTCTTGACTTTCACAACTTTTTTACTGTTTATATAACGTAGTTTAAGTTTTCATTTACTTAACAAAGGAGGAAAGGGGACAGAACCCATGGCCCCAGTTTTTCCTTTGGTTTCAGATAGCTCTAGAAAGGTACTTGGTGTGGACAGGACACTGGCAGGGCTTAGAAACCCAGGATTCCAGCCTAGAATCAGCACCAAATGGCACAGTGATATTGACCCAAAACTCTAGACCTTTGGATGCCTCAAGTTTTTACCCCTGAATCCTGAAATTGATCATAGTCACTGTTTATTGAGTGCTTACTATATGCCAAGCATTATGTTAAATGCTTTACAAAAATACTATTTTACTTTTCAGAGCAGTCCTGTAAAGTCTTCTCTCTCTGTAATAGATGGGTACCCTGAGGTTCAGCAAGGTCAATGTCCACACCACTGCTGCTTCTGCTACTAAAAATCACTTATGCGTGTTATTCTTGCAAGCCACTCTAGTCTACATTTAGCTCTTTTAATCGCTACACTGGTCCTGAGGGAGAAAATTAGTTCTCCCATTTTACTAATGGCAAGCCTGAGGTACAGTGAACCTTAGTAGCTCAGCTAGTAATTAAAACTTGATATAAATCTCAGCTTGTCTTACTCGACATTTTCAAGACTTTTTAAGGTGAGAGAGATCCTGTATTTTCCCCTCTGTATGTCCTTTGTATAAAGAAGGAATAGAAAGAAAAAAGTCAAATGGCTAAGAGAAAAATTTAAAATATTCCAGGATCCCTTCCATTTCTATGCAATTTGAGCAAATCGTTGATTGTAGGTTAATTTAGTACCCACAGTCTTAAAAGTCTATTAGTAAAATAAAGTAGCGTTAAATAGTGGTGCTCAAATGTAGATTGTGTGTTGATTCAAGGTTTTTATTTAATTTTACTCTCTAAGTGCCCTGTTTTATGAGGGAAGTGAAATTGCTCATGTTCTGTGGTTTCTGGGTATGATGATCAGAGACCTTTACATAGTAACATGATCTTTCACGTAATGATCATCCACTATGACTCAGGCATCCTCTTACATGCTTGTCATATATTAACTCAGTTGGTTTGCGTGATCGTTCTACCAGATGGACGATGTTTTCCACAATTCGCAGATGCCGAGATTAAGGTAAGACAGAATGGCCAAAACCGCAGAGTATGGAGCACAGCCTGACTTTGAAGAAACTGACTTCAAAGCCCATGTCCTTTTCCTGTCCCGTGCTGCTGATCTTTATGGACAGGCCTCTGAAAGATCCAGTCTAGTGCTGCTGTGTTAGCATACATAGGTCCTGGGACTTAATCAAGAGTGTATGAAATTACAGAATTGAGATAGCTCATCTCTCTGGAACATCGGCTTTACTCCTAGATTTAGGGAAATCAAGGATGATCTTAGTCTTAAAATAAAATTAGGGTTTTTAAGGAGGTGAATGTAAAATTCTCATGTGCTTTCAAGATGAGACAAGATGTGAGAGAAATTTTGATGTTGGTGATGGTGGCCTTGAACTTTGTCCAGAGGTGACCTTGGTCCTCTGACTTACAGAAGTAGTGTGTGGAAAACACTGAGAAGACTACTTTTCACCTAGTTTCCCCAGGGTGTAAAATGCCTCAACCCCATTAACTTGTGCTGATTCTTTCTCTTTGGGCCACTGTCCTTTCCTTTTTGTAGAGGTAATGTACATATGGCCCAACTCATGACTTTTTGAAGAAAAGTTGCCACAAAAGCCTCCAGAATTAAAAAAATTCCAGGAGTACTTTTTTATTTAAAAAAAAAAAACAAAAAAACTTTTAGGTGCATTTTCAAAGTCCTATTTATTCATCTGTTTGCCATCACTACTCTTATGGTGGTTGCCAATCATTTACTAAACCCCGTGGCGATTTTCCAATATTTCGGCCAATTTGATCAACATGGACAGTTAGTTTAGATTCCCAGATGTCATGCGTCAGGAGATGGGTCAAGCCATAAGAAGATACAGTAGAGACGCTGAGAGTCTCTGAGTGGTTCTGAGTGACTCTCTTAGAATAGGCCAGTTGCTTTAGATGTGTATGCTCTTCTGGGTAAACAGGAAGCCCTAAAATGTACCATGGTGATGCTTTGCTAAGTGGCATTCTAGGGTTTGGAAATATGTCATGTGCCTCCTACCCAATTTCCTTATTGGGAATACCTTATGCTGTTTCTCTTGTACTATAAGAAAAATACTTTGCTAAAATCTCATAGTATGCTGTTTTCCATTCCTGTTGATTGACAGCTGAACGGGATCATACAAATCATGAAATTTTACTTTGGGACTTGAATTATTTAGTTCAACTATTTGCATAGGATATTAGTAATATTTTCACTTTGCTATGTAATTACGCAGGCATATCCTATACAAAAGTCTACAAATTCTCATAAAAAAATAAAAATTCAGTGTTTTTTTTTTTTTTTCCCCTGAGCTGTATGTGGAATTAACTAATGGAAAAGCATTCCCTGGGATATGTGATTACAATACCATGCATGATAA
This sequence comes from Tarsius wallacei, assembly GCA_963574415.1. Classification (NCBI taxonomy): domain Eukaryota; kingdom Metazoa; phylum Chordata; class Mammalia; order Primates; family Tarsiidae; genus Tarsius; species Tarsius wallacei. Next base: position 5,876 of record CAUYQG010022486.1, read on the forward strand.
AAGCTGATGTGCTATAGTCACAGAAATTTGCCACCCAAGTGTAGCAGAACACACAGCAGAAAGAATAAAAGTTGCTTTTCATGAAACCCACCATAACATGAAAACATCCCTTAAATTTACTACTGTTGGTATTGCCTTAATATTATAAATCCTAGATTTGCATCACACTGTAATTAAGTGAATATTTGGTTAAATTATTTAACGGACTGTTCTGTTCATCTCCATGAACGTGGGCATAGCAACGCTACTGAGGTTGATCATTCTCCATCGCAAATATCCTTTTAACAAGGGGCCACTCTTATTCTCATTTATTTACCTTTTTTTCTTTTGCCCTTGATTCTCTGACATTTTTTACTGACAGATAAAATGATGTCAACAAAGATTTACCATGGACAGTATGAGGTTCTGTGGAGTGATTAAATCTAGCTAATTAACACATGAATCACCTCACATAGTTTTCATTTTTGTGGTGAGAACAGTTTCTACCCGCCCTTTTCGCGTTTTTCAGGAATATAACATCAACTGTAATCACCATGTTGTGCAGAGATTTCTTGACTCTGTTCTTCTTTAACTAAAGTCTTGTATCCTTCAACCCACATCTTCCCAACACCCTCTCTATCCTCCTAGCCCCACCATTCTATCATTGTTTTCATGTGGCTCCTTCTGCCCCCATTGGACTTCCTTGAAATTAAGCATTCAAGTGAGGTTTTCCTTGCCCAGGGCTATTATCCTCAATCTGTCCTGAGAGCTGCCCCAATGAAGTCAAAGGCAAGGGGAAGTTAGGGCTCAGAAACTACCTCCCAGGCACAATTTCCACTCTCTGGGGAATGGGCCACCAGAGACCCAGTCCCCTCCGCTACCCAGCATGTCCGTGTCACCAATATGCAGGTGTACTCTCTGGGTTTAAAATTAAAATTTAAAAAGTCAGAGGGAAAACTAGGACTGATCTATGAAGGCGTTTATCTGTAAAACAGAAATTCTGTTAAGCTGTGTTCAACCATATTCTAAGCAATGCACTTTGTGAATATTTTGAATACATCTCCCGAAACTTAAATTATGGCAAGAAGCTGGGTGCGGTGACTCACACCTGTCGTCTCAGCACTTTAGGAGGCTATAGCTAGAGGATTACCTAAGTCCAGGGGTTTGAGACTAGCCTGGGTAACTTGGCGAGACTTCATCTCTACAATAAATCACAAAAACTAGCCGGGCGTGGTGGCGTGCATCTATAGTTCCAGCTACTTGGAAGGCTGAGGTGGAAGGTCGCCAGAGCCCAGTAGGTTAAGACTGCAGGGGCTGTGAGCGTGCCACTGCACTCCAGCCTGGGTGACAGAGTAAGACTCTGATGCATAAAATAAATACAAAAATAAAAAATAAACTGTAACAACTAAAGCAGAAAGAGAGAAATTCCTGTATAGACATTAAAAATGACCTTTCTTCACCATTGACAAATATGTGTCATAAAAATAAATAAAAATAATATTTATCATGATTTTCTTGTGTAGGAGGGGTGGAGTTATTTAAAAAGAAGGGGAGAAAAGCAGGATGGCTTTCTGAACACCAAGCACCCTGTAGCAAAGTAAAGCCTGGTGCATCTGAGGTCGGTCTCCCTCTTCCCAGAGTTACTTATTTACTCCCTGGAAATAAGTTGAAAACCCACTGCCTCTCTTTGGTATATCACATGGTCTGCTTCTCAATGCCTACACATAAGAAACATATGTCTTTGCATATGCTTCATAGCTCTTTGCTTGTGAGGTTGAGAGGCCCGAGTAAAATGCTATTCACAGGTGAGCGATTTCCCTTCTGTTGGCCTCCGTTCCCAAAACGGGAAGACCAGACTGGTGTGATCTTTCTCAGAACCCTACTGAGATTCTAATTATAGAATCGTGCTGATGGGCTAGTGTGAGTTTTTTTTTCCCGTGTGTGTGTGTATGTAAAATTTTCTTTTTTTGAACTTTTAATTTTTTTATTTGAAAGATGTGGGGTACAATCCAGGGTTAGATATACAGATGTTCATTATGCGGGTACCCTTGTGGATGAGGCGTGCCCCTCTTTCCTGACAGTTTCCCCTAACTGCCAATCCCACCCACCTCCCTCGGCAGGTTCTATTCAGATGCTTCCCCTCAGAACCCCCTCCTCCTTCCATCATCACTGTATCCCACAAAAGAATTCACAGAGGCATCCTTTCATAGAGCTTTCGCCCGCACACGTGTGTGAGTTCGTTCATTGTTTTGTAGTTACAGAGGCACAAGATGGAAGCCGAAGGAAGGATCCTTCTGGGTTAGGTTCTTGAGGATGACATCGTACACCCCCTCCCTTCCCAGAAGGGACTCATCCATGCTGTGGCTCTCTTAGGCTTCTGAATGACGTGCTCTCAGTTGTACCCGCGAGGTGACTGTCGCAGCAGGTGTGACGATCAGCCCCTCGTAAATAGAGGATGCACACGTTGCCCACATTCCTGGAGATGGGCAGACAGGCCTTGAAATGGTGTGTGTCTGTTGAAGCAGAAAGCGTTGGCGTGAGTGCTGAAGGCGGCCCACACGCACTGACCTCACGTCATGTGCAAAGGCATTCCGCCAGGCCATGTGGGTACCTCCTCTTCTCATCCTCACAGTCATCGTGAACAGTTAGCGTCGTCCTTGTTTTTGAAGAAACTGAAAGTTCCCGCGTCTTGCAGGAACTGGCAGATCTGGAATGGAAACCCAGGTTTTCCACCTCTAACCACTGATCTACTCTGAAGCTCTTCCCTTTTGTGTTTGACCCAGTGGTTTCAGGTCATCTCAAAAATTGTTTTGGCGAGGTAGAAGGTGGCCCTCAAATGTTTTCCCTAGTTCGGTCGAATGAGCTCAAAGAGCAGGCAAAACTATGATGATGAAGTTAAATTCACAACCCATTAAACCTAAGCCAATAGTTAAGTCCAATTATGCTTAGTACTTGCAGCTTACATAAATATTACATTGTCAGGTTTAATAAACTTCAAAATTTGCTCACCCGCATTCTTCCAACTTCATTATTTTAGGGTCTGCTGAGGCATACTATATTGGTAAATGCTTTCTTCCTGGAGAGGTTGATAGAGAAGAGTTTATTTGTGGCACTCGTGTTGGGAGTGTGGGCAGGCGCACAGCTTGACAGGCCAGAGGTTACCTGCAGAGATCCACCTAATGGATTGAAAGATGGCAGTTTTGTTTTGTCACTTAAATCAGTTGGGAATCCAGAAATCAAATCGCCATTGTTCCTAAGTAAGCCACATGGTAAACCAGTTGCTTTCTTGGCCATGCCTCCTTCTCTACCAGTTCTTAAATAGCCCTGAGGTCCATGCTGTGGTTTTGTCCCTATTTCATGTGTGATGTCACTTGCTTCAATGAAAACCTTGACCGATGTCTCTTTTTCCTTATGTGGTATGCAGTATTTTCTATAGCACGCTGGATGTTTGCACCTAAATGTACTACAGTAATTTACTAGCTGACTTTATTTTCTCTCCCATTTTCTCTATTTTCCATCTCATTTAGTGGTATCATCATACTCCTAGTTATGAAAGTCTGAAAACTCGTAGACTTACTGGATTCTTCTTTTCCCTCTTACTCCACCAAACTAAGGAGGCGATAGCTTATGAGGCAATCGGTTACCTCGGAAATGTGTCTTAAATTTGGTCTCTTTTCATCCTATCTTCAGCTGACTTTGCTTAGGCCTTCACTGTTGTTTTGGGGACTTTTGCAAGGCTTTTGGCATTCATTCATCTATTGCCCACCTTGATTTCATCCCCCAGTGCCTGTAGGCTACAATCCAAACTCCTTAGTCTGGCCAGGTGTGGGGCATGGTCCGGACATGAACTGTTTCCCCCTCCCTGTTCCTTCACGAGTGGCCTCTGGCCAAGGCTGTTCTCTGAGGGATAGGCATATTCCCAGTAATGAGTCATGGGGTGCAGGTGACCAAGCAAAGCTGAAAGCCACGTGCTCGCCACATGTAATCAATATAAGTGTAGACTCGGGATAGGAGTCTGATTAATTGACTTGCCTGTCTATAAAAACGTTTGCTGTACTGCCCTGTGGTGCAGGTTTCCTCACTAACCCACCATTGACACCCTTCCCATACATTTAATAAACCAACGTCTTTCCCTGCTGGACCTCTGGGGGACCTCTTTGGAATATTTAAAGACCCTTATGCGCAAGCCCTCTTGCGCATTGAGGTTGCCACATTACACCAGGGTCCCTGGCTGGCCTCATCTCAGGTTTCCCTTATCTGATGTAATATGCTTCATATTTTTTCCACTCCAATAAATATCTTTCTGTGCCTTGTATATTTTTCTGCCTTTAACTCATCCTGTCTTCCCTTCACTCCCCACCATACCTGTGATGCACTCAGTTAAATGTTGACTGGGAATCTGCTTTGCTCTAAAAAAAGGTCCAACTCATATGCGACTTCTTCCCTGACTGTTTCTGAGATCTGATGTCCTCTCTCGTTTGCCACTGTAGCGCTTTGTTCTTTCCCGGATGATACCTCTCAGCACGGTGTTTCTCTTTTTCCATACACGTGCCTCTCCACTCTCCCGGTTGGAGACTGTGTCCTACTTGTTTCTGAGTTCCTTCCCTTACTACAGCAATACTTGGGCATAGTAGATTGTCAGTGGATTGTGTTAATGTACGGATATGCTGGAAGCTGAATGTGGAAGCCAGCTCAAGGTCAGCAAAGGGTTTGATTTTGGCTATACTTTGTGTTGATTTTGGCTATACACAGTTAGGAGAAACTGTGATGCGTGGTTGATAGAAGACAGACAGATAGATAGATAAGGTACTTGACTCCACACAGTAGTTGTCACTGCTTTGTTAAGCTCTGGCGTGTCCTCCACGTGACTCTGTGAGCTTTGGCCACCATGTTTTCTTAGCTTTGGCATCCTCCCCTATCTTGGGGAGCTGAATCTCTCCTCTCTTTCCTCTCTCTGTTTCCTCTCTTTATCCAGTCTCTCTCTCTCTTTCTCTCTCTCTAACTTACTTCCTAAATAAATTTTGCTTGAAAACCTTGGGAGAAAAAAATACCTTGTAGTGTCTGATCATCTTAACATCAGGGCACATGTTATTATCATAGTGCTTCTTCTAATCAGGCTTTTTCCATTAAGGAATTTCAATATGATATCAGTATAACTAAATGGTGAAATATGCACTTGGAAGCAATATATGATCTTTTGTCTCCTCCAAAGTCCCCAGAATATTTCTAATCAATATTTATGTATTGATAGATTGATCATATCAGTGAATAGGAGCATTAGGACATGCACTTTATGTCAGTTTCCTTGCTAACTGACAGCTGTTGTTGGATTTGTACTCTAAGTTGATTAATCATCTGATTGCTTGCTAAACTTTGTTACTGTAATTGAGAGCATCTCTTTCTCATATAAAGAAAGTATCTGATTTCTTAAAAATGGTGTTTGGGGTGCTAAGATTCTTCTCTCCTTTTATTCAGGACGTAGAAATATGTTCTCAAATAAATGAGGAAGCAAACATATTAAAAGGAGGCAGCTTCAGTCGTTTTTTTGCAAATTTAGCTTCAGTCTTACAAAGTGAATCATCTTTGAACTACTGACTGCAGAGAGCTGTCTGTAAGACCGTAGACCCAACCTTTCTACACCCACCAAGAGTTTAAGCTGTGGTCTAAGTATACAGTGTGATATTTAAGGAATGGTAGATTTTTTTTTTCTCCTCTTTTTTCTATTGCAATTACAGTAAAAGCAACCTTTAAATCCAGTTTAATCTAATAATTGTCTGTGTAGTTCCCCTGCTGATGTTTGTAAAGAGTAATGAATGATTTTACTAAGACTGAATTAAGCAACTTATAAATGTTGAAACTCCAAAGTCAATGCAATTTCATTAAAATCATTATTAGTTTCTGGTAAGGACTATAATATACTTTCCGTGAATACAAATCAGCTTGCAGGTGGTGGTGGAATACTATTTATGATGAAAAACCTCTCTCTGAAAGCTAAAAAATTGATTGAGATAGGTTCACTCGCTTTATTTTGTTGCCGTGTTGTTGGAATCCCTTCATCTTTCACTGGCAGCCGTCTAAGGAAGACTAAGCCATTCAATGGTGGGTTTGACTGAAGGGGAATGTGCTGAATGAGTATACATGAACACAGAGAGATAGTGATGGAGTTAAAGCCATGACATGAAGACATGTATGCAACAATCATTGTGTGTATATACAAATGCATATATATGCACATGCACCCATATTCATTTATTGATGCAATTACTTTAAATTTTTTTTTTTTAGTTTCCACTTGGTGCCGACTCTTAGTGCCAGTGAGTTTATTCAGGTTGGCCGCCTTTTCTATTGAAGGTTGCCTGTGGTGTTCAAACACACATGGGAATATTACAAGGGAAAGTTGACAGCCTTTTGGTTTTTATGTCAGATTAAACATACTCATTCATATTGTATCTTTGAAAAACAGTTTAAACATTTAAATTCTTATTGTTTAATGTCTCTTCTCACAAGCTCAAGGAATTGATCATCTCATAAAATAATGATCTCTGGTAATCTCTTTCCTGGTAGCTTTACAGAAGATTATATCATGTGGCAGGAGTCACAAGCCAAGGACAATGGACAGAAAGAGCTGAAAGCCACCTGTGCCCTAGTCAGTTCAGTTAACGATTCTTCATCTGTTATATCCTCAACAAATGTTTTGAATCTAGAGGTTTCCCTGTCTCTTCCTCCTCCTGCCTCATCTGTAGCTCCAATCCTATTCATGAGTGGGCGGGAGGGGCACCACCACAGGCTTGTATGTACAAGGTGGCGTGAAGTCTCACAAGTCCTGGGCAGTGAAGAAGGTGCCTGTTGGTGACGTCTGGGGTCTGTACAAATTGATGCAATGCACAATTCCTTTGTTGTGAAAACGCGTTAGTGGTTTCATATTTAGAAATGCTGGCTGGGCTTAGTGGTTCAGCCTATAATCCCAGC
>CAUYQG010022487.1:0-39062 GCA_963574415.1 Tarsius wallacei
CCATCTCTGTAAAAAATTAACTGGGTATGGTGGGACATTCTTTTTTTCTTTTCTGAGTTGGAGTCTCACTCTGTCGCCCAGACTGGAGTGCAGTGGCCGCTCCCGGCCACCGCAGCCTCGACCTGCTGGGCTCCGTCGATCCTTCCGCCTCAGCCTTCCAAGTAGCCGGAACTACAGGCGCGCGCTATCACGCCCGGCTAATTTTTTGATTTATTGTAGAGATGAGGTCTCGCTTGCCCAGGCGGGTCTCGAACCCGCGGGCTCAGGCAATCCACTCACCTCAGCCTCCCAAGGCGCGGGATTACAGGCTGAGCCACCGAGCCCGGCTGTGTTTTATTCTTTTTGATGCAATTGACCTAATTAGAACCTCAAGTTTAATGTTCAAGAAAATAGCAAGAGCAGACATTCTTGTCTTGTTCCTGATCTTGGGGAGAAAACTTTTGGTCTTAATAAATAAAATTTTAGATTAGATTTTATTCTTGTATTTTCTCTTCAGTTCTGGTGTACATTACTTTAAAATTTGCAATATTTAATGTAAAATATTTAGAAAATCCATGATAAAGCTCTGAATAAAAATGAGGAAAGTAGCTCCCTTTTCTTCTCTTGCTTTTATTTTATTCTTTGCCAATTCAACTTCACCGTTCAAATTATTCAATAACATTAGCCAAAACTGAGCTGTCCTTTTATGAAGACACTTGTTTTTCAACTTCTGCTTTTGCTGAAGAACATAATAAAATATTTTATCTTTAAAAACCTGTTTGGAGAGTGATTTCTGCAGGGTGGTGGGTATACCAGCCTTTGCCTTCCCTCCCCCCCAAAAAACCCCAGCAATTAAATAGCTATCCAAGAACCAGCAGCAACAGAGAGGCACAAACAATGGAGAATAATCACACAGAATTTGGGGGGATATCAGCATAACTGAGACATCTGAAAATGATTAGGAACAAGGAAGAAGGACAAAGGCTATCAGAATCAACCACATGGCAGTTTTCATCACAATTTCCAGTGACTTGCTTTGCAGAATACCTCATCAGTATTAGCTTTAAAGTCCATAATATCCCTGTAATAGCTTCAGGCTTCTTGCAAATTTCATAGCAGAGATCTCCTTAGTGCTCATCAGTGTGGGTCCAAGTGATCTGCTTCATGGATCACACAAAAACACTGGCAACTTTCACCACTGATGTAATCAATAGGCATGCCACTGTGGACCCCTGGGAGAAGGAGATGTTAGTGTATACTCCCCCTTCCCCAACAAGAAAAATTTGTTGTTGCACTGCCCAGAGACTGCACCCCATCCCCAACCCTGCCCTTGTGTTCAGGACCTCTGCTCTGCTGCCACTACATGAGTGCCTGCACCTTGGACATAAAAACCACGGCTAATGTGAGCTAGCCCCTCCTCCAGTGGTTGCTCTATAAGCCCTTGCACCACAGAAACTAGTGCAGCAAAACTGTCTGTGCCCCAGATTCCACAACAGTGGTGGCTCTACACAGTCTTGTGTGACTGCTTCTAAGAACCCATACCTAAGACACTAATGCCATCATTAAAGTGGGAGCCCCTGGCCCCCAGACCGGAGAGACACTGCATCTCTGGCTGTGCTTATGCTCTGAACCCTGGCTCTCCAAGTGCTCCACGAGCACCTGTGCCTTGCACACCATTACCAATGCTGCAGCAGGTGCAACTGTGTATTGGGCACGAGTGCCACCACAGTTCCAGATCCAGAGCCATGGTCATTTCATATATGCCTACACCCCAGACTCCATTATGTGGCTGCTTCGTTGTTGCCACATTTCAGAGACCAGTACAGCCACCACTGGCAGCATGTCTGCAGTCCAGTACCAATGACAAGAGGGATTCTGTCAGGCATGACTTCCCTAGTTGGGAAAAACAGATCAGAAAGACCCCAGCAGCCTTCAGCACCAAAGGCTCCAACAGATCTTACTACCTTTATAAACACCCATAATTTTGGCTGTTGGAGATCCCTACAATCTTCACCAACACTGACTTCAACTAACAGAGCTGAAGAGAGACTATGCCACTAAGCCATCACTGGAGCCAGAGCCACCATACTCAGCCCAGCTAGTGCCCTCACGCTCACTCTTTCCCACCAAAACCATTTCATAAAGTCTGGAAGCCTTTCATAAAGTATGCTTATTAAATGTGTAGACATCAGCACAGTGAAACAAGAAACGTTTTAAAAACTAAGGAAGATATACCACAAAAGGAACACAATAATTTTCCAGTAACCAATTCCAAATAAATGAAGAGCTGCAAATAGTCTGACAAAAAAATAATAATAGTTTTAATAAAGTTCAGTTAGCTACAAGAGGACACAGAAAACTCAATGATAGTAGGCAAACAATACAGGAAAAAATGAGAAATATGATAAAAAGACAGAAATAATTTTAAAAAACAGGAATACTGGAGCTGCTGAATAAAATAAGGGAAATAAAAGATGTAGTAGAAAGCACCAATATCCAATTTGAGAAAGCAGAAGAAAAAAAATCTGTGACCTAAGATAGGTCATTTGAAAATAGTCGGAGGAGGAAAAAAAAAAGTAATAAGTAAAGTCTATGAGATTAATGAGACTCTATCAAGAATGTTAACTTTTGCATTATAGTATTTTAAGATGGGGAAGAAAGAAAGTAGAAGAAAATCTTTTTAGAGAAAGAACTGCTAAAAATTTTTCCAAATATGGAGAGACATATAAACACACAAGTATGTGAAGCTTAAATATTTCCAATCAAGTTCAACCCCAAAGAATCTTCATCAAGATATATTAAAATTGAGCTGTCAAAGTCAAAGACAGAATTTTGAAAGCAGTAAAAGAGGAAACTGTCCTTCAAACCTGCCTCTTCAATAAATGGTACTAGCAAAAGTAGATATCCAAAAAAAACCAAAAAAAAAAAAAACACATTAAATTGGGCCTGTATTAAATTTTAAGTGTAAAACCTGAAACCATGAAACTCCCAGAAGAAAACAGCAAAAAGTGTTCCCTGGCTTTGATCTTGGCAATTTTTTTATTTGACAAAAGTACAGGCAACAAAAGCAAAAATAAACAGGTGGAATTAAATCAAATTAAAATGCTTTATTAATTCAAGTTAAAATGCAACAAAGGAAACAATTTGCAAAATAGTATAGAAAAGGCCACCTATGGAATGTGAGGAAATATTTGTAAACCATACATCTGATGAAGGGTAAAATCAAATTATATAAGAAACCTATACACCTCAAAAGCAAAAACAACACCCTGATTACTAATAGATATTATTAACCTGATTATTAATGGAAATAAGAAAAAGACCTGAGCAGACATTTTTGCAAAGAAGATATACAAATGGCCAATTGGTACAAGAAAATGTGCTCAACATCACTAAGCCTCAAGAAAATACAAATGAACGATCACCTCACACCTGTTAGAATGGCTATTATTAAAAAATCATCAACAACAAAAACAGCAAAACAAGACACACACATTGCCAAAGATGTGAGAGAAAAGGAACCTGTACACTGTTAGTTAAATGCAAAACGGTACAGTTGCTATTGGAAACAGCAGAGGTTTCTCAAAACATTAAAAATAGACCTAGCATATAATTCAACAATTCTGGATACAAACCCCACAACAACAACAAAATCATTGTTTTGAAGATATGTGTGCACTCCCGGGTTCATTCCAGCATTATTCACAATAGCTACAAATGGAAAAACATTCCATGGGCTCATGGATTTGAAAACTCAACATCATTAAGATGTCCATACTACACAAAGTTATCCATAGATTCAACACAACCTCTATCCAAACTACCAGAAACATTTTTTGCAGACTTAGAAAAGACAATACTTCAATTATATGGAAGCAACATAGAGCCTGGAATAGTCAAAGCAATCCTCAGCAAACAAACAAGCAAACAAAAAAGCCAGTGGCATCATACCCCCATACTTCAACCTTTTCTACAAAGCTACAATAATAAAAAAATGACTTGGTACCCATATAAGAATAGACATATAGATCAATGGAACAGGATAGAGAACCAGGAATAAAACCACTGACCTACAACCAACTCATCTTTGACAAAGCTAACAGAAACAGACATTGGAGAAAAGACACCTTATTCAAAGAATGTGCATAAGAATGAAACTGAATTCCCACTTATCGCCAAATACAGAAATTAACTCAAATGGATCAAGGACTTAGGCATAAGATATCAAACTATAAAAATCTTAGAAGAAAACTTTGGGAGCACTTTCCTGGACATCAGTCTAGACAATGAATTTATGACTAAGTCCTCAAAAACAAATGAAGCAAAACCTAAAATTGACAGCTGGGACCTTACTAAGCTAAAAACCTTCCACACAGCAAGAGAAAACATCAAGAGAGTAAAGAGGCAATCCCCAGAATGGGAGAAAATATTTTCAAACTATGCAACCAATAAAGGCTTAATATGCAGAATCCATAAGGAACTCAAATAATTCAAAAGGAAAGAAACAATCCCTTTAAAAAGTGGGCAAAGGGTAAGAAGAGATACTGCTCAAAGGAAAACATATAAGCAGCCAACAAACATATGAAAAAATGCTCAGCATCACTAATCACCAGGAAAATGCAAATCAAAACTATATTGAGATACCATGTCACACCAGAGGATGGAGATAGACGGGATAAGAGACTCAAAATCACCCATTGGGTACCATGCTCACAACTGTGAAGAGGTGAGGATGGGCTTAGAAACCCAAACCTCATCGTCAGACAATGTATCTGTGTGACAAATCTTCATATGTACTCCCTGATTCTAAACTAAAATTAAAATATAAAAAGAATACATAGATAAATAATATGTGACAAATAGAGGTGTGTGTACATATGTACCTTCCATTACATACATATGATGAAATGCATGTTATAGTCATATCGTGCAAAAGAAAAAACCTTGCTATTTGTTTCAGCACAGATCAACCTGGAGAACATCATGCTGTCTGAAGCAAGCTAGACAGAGAAAGACAAATAATGATAACACTTCCAGTGAATACTAAAAAATAAAGTAAAATAAATAGTTGGACTCATATAAGTAGAGAGTAGAGTATTGGTTGATGGACTTCAGGGTGGTGAAAATGGGGACATGATGGCCAAACAGTACAGGTTTTCAGTTACAAGTTAAATAAATTCTGAAAATCTAATGTACAGTATGGTGACTACAGTTAATAACACTGTATTGTATATTATATACTTGAAATTTTCTGAGAGTAGGTTTTCAGTGTTCTCACCAATGAAACAATAAAAAAAGTAATAAATGTAACTACAGTCATATGTTGCTTAACAATGGAGATACGTTCTGATAAGTGTATCCTTAGGTGATTTTGTTGTGCTAACATCATAGAGTATACAAGTCTAGTTGGAATGGCCTACTGCTCTATGGTTTAGCTAATTGATCTTAGGTTACAAACCTGTACAGCATTCATTATTATAATGAATACTGTAGGCAACTGTAACATAGAAATGGTACAGTACCTGAATTGTACCCCACATCTTAAAAAAAAAAAAAAAGAAATGGTACAGTAAAAACATGATATAAAAGATTTTAAATGGCACATTTATATAGGACATTTAATGTGAATGGAGCTTGCAGGATTGGACGTTGCTCTGGTTGGGTCAGTGAGTGAGTGGTGAGTGAATGTGAAGGCCTGGGACATTACAGTATAAACTGTATTAGCTCTATACACTTAGGTTGCATTAAATTTATAATATATTTTTTCTTTACTAATATATTATACTTAGCTTACCATAGCTTTTTTATTTCATAAACATTTAAATTTTTAAAACCTTGTTGACTCTTGTAATAACACTTAGCTTAAAACACAAACACATTGTACAGTTGTGCAAAAATATTTTTTTCTATCTTCACTCTATAAGCTTTCTTCTAGTTTTAAAATTAATTGTTTTTTTATAAAATGTTTATGTTAAAAATAAAGACACAAACATTTACATTTAGCTAGGCTTTACAGGGTCAGTATCACCAAGACATAATTAAGAAAAATTTTTCAGCCCCAATCTAATCTTATGGGATCATCGTGTATGCAGTTTATCACTGACCAAAATGTTGTTATGCAGTACATGTTGCATATGAGGAGATGAATGTGTTAATTGACTTAATAGTTTTACAATGTGTACAAACATTAGATCATCACTTTGTGCACTCTCAATATATATAATTTGGTCAGTTATTTCTCAATACAACTGAAAAAAATAAAAAAGTAAAAAATTTCATGTAGTTTTTAAATGAACAATTTTAACTTCAGAAATGAAAACATTAATTTGATAAATGGAATGCACATTAAATTAAGAACAAGCAAAATGTACAAATCTAAGCCAAACTGAATAAAAGTACAATTTTCCATGAAAAGAAAAATTATCAAATTGTAGAGGAGTTAAAGAATAAGAAGTACTTAATTTAAAATGTCCCAATTGTCTCCAAAATGTCCAAAAATTGATTCCAAAAATACTGTCAGGGCCAGCCCAGTCATTTCTGAAGAAATCTATTTCTCAAACTTCCAAGAGACATAATCTATACCTAGTGTTAACTGTTTAAATAACTGGTAAGCACTATGCACTAACTAGGATAACTAAAATTATAAAGGTTGACAACAGCAAGTTTTGGCAAGAACATGGTATAACCAGAACTCTCATATATAGTTGGTAGAAGAATAAAATATTAAGCTACTCTGAAAAAAAAGTTGAAATTTCTTATAAAACCAAACATTATCACGTAGAAGTTAAACTCTTAGTTATTTTCCAAGATAAATTTTTTAAAAAGTTCCAAAAAAAGACTTTTTAGGCATGTTTGTGACAGTTTTATTAATATTAGCTGAAGACCAGAGATGACCCATTTGTCCATCAACAGAAAAATGAACAAATTTTAGTATATTCATACAATAAAATACTAAGTAGAAATTTTTATTAAATTAACTACTGATATATACAAGAATGAATTCTCAATTTTTTTTTTTTTGCTGAGTGTGAAAGATACCTTTAAAAAAAAAGAAAGATACTTTTAACAGAGTATATTTGCATAAATTTCATTCATGTGAAAACAAATACAATAAATATGTGGTGAAAAAATGGAAAACAATATAGACAACTGTTGTCTTTTGGGACAGGAAAAGAATAACTGAAAAGAAACGAGACACTAGAGGCCTGCCTGGCAGGCTGATAACATTCTGTATCTTGATAGAAGACTGAATTACACAGGTATTTAAATTCATCAAGACCTATTAAATGAACAATGGAGCTAAATGCATTTTATCATATGTAGCTATATGCATTATATCATATGTAAATGTCACATCAGTAGGGAAAATAGTATCCAAGTATTAAACTTTATTTAGTAAAATATATGCTGACATAGTGGAGAAGTGTACTTATCTGTGAAATATTTTAAAATGTGAAAAAAAGAAAAATAAAATAAAATGTGTAAAATAATATAAAGTATTCATAGAAGGATAGATATATGGATAGACAGGTAAGAACACAAGTATAAAAAAATGCTTTTTGTTGTTGCTGATGTTTTATTGGTAGAGATGGGGTCTTTTTATGTTGCTCATAGTGGTCTTGAACTCCTAGCCTCAAGCGATCCTCTCACTTTAATGTCAGAATATGATAATTGTAGAATCTAGATAGTGGGTATATGGGCATTCCAATAAAATTATATCTACTTTTATATGTGATTAAAGTTTTTCATAAGAAAATGCTGGAAAAAAACATATTGATAGTAAAAGGTGACAGATGTCACAATTCATATTATCAAGGCATAATAATCCTGACAATGAAATCTAGAAGTAACCTACACAGGCATGCATAAATACATAAACATGCAATACAGTGCCACTAAATATACGCAGATCAATCTTACTTGTGTAAATTTTTTTTAAAAAAACCTTAAAGAAAATGCTAGAAAATCTAAAAGCTTTTATAAAAGCAAATAAACATTATGACCAATAGATTTTATCTTAGTAATACACTGATGGTTTAATTTATACAAATCTATTAGTATAACACTGAAATCTTTAAATTTAAAAAATCATATACTCATTTCAATAGAACTTGAAATGATATTTAATAAATTTAGATCTATTCTAGTTGAAACAAAGCCTTTTAGTATGTTAGGAATAGATACATATTCCCTCAGCATGTTAAAGAATCTATGCCATGCCAATTTCAAAAAAAAATTCAGAGGAATTCCTTGTTAGAAATTGACCATGCAATTTTAACCTTAACATCAAAGAATAAACAAGAAAAAAATCATTTTTAAAAAATTAAAAATGAGGACACACTGAAAGAAAATTAGTTGCCTGGTGAATGACTGAGGAATAAATGAGAGTTAAAACAGTGCTTCATAAACAAATGTACATGCAAATATTCAGATTCTGATTCAGTAGACATGAGATGAAGTCTAAGATTTTACATTGCTAACAAACTCCCAGGGGATTCTAATGCTTCTGCTTTCTGGGTCACACTTTGTATAGCAAGGCATTATATGTTAGAGGGGGCATTTTAAATAAATGAGAAAGTACTAATTATTCAAAATATGTTATTGATCATTGGATTATTAAAAATGAAATGATTATCTCATACGATATTGTACAATAACTTTCAAGAATGGTAAAGTTAAAACATTGCTTCAATGACATAAAGATGCATATTTATGTAGTTTTGATATGGAGGAGTTTTAAAGACAAACTTTTAGAAAATGTGTTTATTTCAATAGCTTCAGGGAGTATAAATAGTTTTGGGCTACAAAGATGCATTGTATAGCAGAAAAGTCTGGGCTTTAAGTGTACTTACCATCCGTATCCATACCTGTACACATTGTACCCAATAGGTGATATTTCATCCCTCCCCTTTCCTACCAACCACCTCTGAGGCTTCAGTGTTCATTACAGCATTCTTTATGCCTTTGCAGATCCTTAGTTGAGCTCTTACTTGCAGGTGAGAACATGTGGCGTTTGGTTTTCTGTTCCTATGTTAGTTCACCTAAGATGATGTTCCAGTTTCATCTAAGTTGCTGCAAAAGACACTATTTCATTTTTTATGGCTGAATACTATTCCATAGTGTGAGCATATGTACATATATATATATATTTATTTATATATACACACATACCGTGTGTGTGTGTGTGTGTGTGTGTGTGTGTATAACATTTTTATTACCCACTGATCAGTTGATGGGCACATTTATGGTGATTCCACATCTTTGCAAATGTGAATTATGCTGGATAAACATATGAGTACAGGTGTCTATTGTATAACAACCTCTGTTCTCTTGGGTAGTTACTTAGTAGAAGGATTGCTAGATAAAATGATGTCTACTTTTACTTTTTTGAGAAATCTTCATACTGATTTCCATAGAGATTATATTAACTTGCACTTCCACGAACAATTTACAAGTACTCCCTTTTTACTGCATCTGCTCCAACATCTGCTGTTTTTTGGTTTTTTAATAATGACCATTCTGACTGGTATAAGATGGTACCTCATTGTGGTTTTAATGTGCATTTCCCTGATGATTAGTGATGTTAAGCATTTTTTCTTGTGTTTATTGGATACTTGTACATTGTCTTTTGAGAGATGTCTGTTCATGTCATTTGTTCACTTTTCAATGAGTTAATTTGCCTTTTTCTTGCTGATTTGTTTTGAGTTCTTTATAGAGTCCGGAGACTAGTCCTTTATCAGATGCATAGTTTGTGAATAGCTTCTATTATTCTGTAGGTTGGCTATTTAATCTGTTGATTATTTTTCTTTGTTGTACAGAGCTTTTTAGATTACTTAAGTCTCACTTATTTTTTTGTTTGTGTTCCATCTGCTTCTGGGGTTTTAACCATAAATTCTTTGTCTAGGCCTATGACCAGAAGAGTTTTTCCTAGGTTTTCTTCTAAGATTTGTAGGGTTTCAGGTCTGACATTTAAGTCTTTAATTGATCTTGAGTTAATTTTTGCATATGGTGAGAGGTTACGTTTCATTTTTCTGCACATATCTGTCCATTTTTTACCCAGCACCATTTGTTGTTTAAGGTGTCCTTTTCCCATTGTATGTTTTTGCCCACTTTGTCAAAGGTAACTTGGTTATATGTAGACATTTGGGTTTATTTCTGTGTTCTCTATTCTGTTCTATCGGTCCACGTGTTTGCTTTTGTACCATTACCATGTTGCTTTGGTTACTACAGCCTTCTAGTATAATTTCGGTCAGGAATTTCATGCCACCAGGTTTGTTCTTTTTGCTTAGAATTTCTTTGAGTATTCCGGCTCTTTTTTTCTGTTTCAGTTTTAGGATTCTTTTTTCTAATTCTGTGAAAAATTACACTGGTAGTTTAATAGGGATTGCATTGAATCTGTAGATTACTTTGGGTAATATGGTCACTTTAACAATGTTGATTCTTCTAACCTGTGAGCATGGGATGTTTTTCCATTTGTTTGTGTCCTCTACAGTTTCTTTCATTAGAGTTTTATAGTTCTGCTTGTAGTGAGCTTTTCAACCTTGGTTAAAGATATTCCTAGGTATTTTAGCTTTTGGCTGCTACAGTAAATGGAATTGAAATCTTGATTTCATTCACAGCTTGGTTACTATTGGTGTATAGTAGTAACTTGTCAATTGTGTATAATTATGTTGTGTCCTGAAACTTTACTGAATTCATTTGTCAAGCCCAGGAGTCCTTTGGAGGAGTCTTTAGGATTCTCTAAGTATTAGATCATATAATTTGCATATAGATATTGTTTGATTTCTTCTTTCCCAACTTAGATACCCTGTATTTCTTTCTCTTTCCTGATTGTACTAGCTAGGACGTCCAGTACTATGTTGAATGGGAGTGGTGAAAGCAGGCATCCTTGCTTTGCTCCAGTTCTGTGAAGAAATATGGTTAACTTTTCTCTATTCAGAATGACATAGGCCTTATGTCATATATGGCTTTTACTATTTTGAGGAATGTTTTTTCTATGCCTATTTTTTGAGAGTCTTTATCATGAAGGGATGCTGAATTTTATCTAATGCTTCTCTGCATATATTGAAATGATCATGATTTTTGCTTTTAATTCTGTTTATGTGGTGGATTATTTTTATTGACTTGCCTAGGCTGAACTATCCTTGCATTCCTGGAACAAAGCCCACTCAATTGTGGTGCATTACTTTTTTATGTGCTGTTGAATTCAGATTGCTAGTATTTTGTTGAGTAATTTTGTGTCTATGTTAATCAAGTTTTCTTTCTGGTTGTTTCTTTTCCTGGCCCTTGGTATTTCATATTGGTATCTAGTTTCATAGAATGAGTTAAAGTGAATTCTCTCCCTTCAATCTTATAAAATAGCTTCAGTAAAATTGGTACCAGTTCTTCTATGAAGGGTGAGATCAGCAGACATTGGACACTGCTAAGAGAGAGGGAGAAGGGAGTGGGACATGGGACAACACACTGAATACCTGGTCTACTATAAGGGGGAGAGGGCCAGTTAGCAGGCCAAACTTTACCTGCATGCAACCAACTTATGTAGTAAATCCCCACTTTTACCTTGTACCCCAATTTCTTAAAAAAAATGACTTTCCATCACTTTGGATATCAAGTAATTTCACTGACTTGCAGTATGTTTTCATTACAAAGGGATAATTCACTTAAAAAGACATAGAACAACAATAACAAAGAGAACATCTGGTAGATTTCAGCTATGAGTCCATCAAGTCCTGAATTTTTTTTTTTCATCAAGAGACTTAATTATTGTTTCAGTCTTGCTACTTTTTATTGGTTTGTTCATGGTTTCTATTTCTTCATGATTCAAGACTGAGGAGTAGCATGTTTCCAGAAAGTTATTCATTTATCTTATTTGTTTGTATAGAGGTGTTCATAATAATGCCAAATGATTTTCTATATTTCTGTGGTATCAGTTGTCTTCATTTTTATTTCTGATTGAGCTAATATGAATCTTTCTTCTTTTCCTAATTAATCTTCTAGTGGTTTATCAATTTTGTTTATCTTTTCATAGAACCCACTTTTTATTTCATTGATACTTTGTAATTTTTTTGTTATTGTTGTTTCAGTTTCATTTGGTTCTGCTTGGATCTTTTTTATTTATTTTTCTCTGCTAGCTTTGGGTTTGGTTTGTCCATGTTTTTCTAGTTCCTTGAGGTGTGACATTAGGTTGTCAATATGTGAGTTTTCAGTCCTTTTAATAGTAATACAACAATAGAGGGAGACTTTCACACTTCACTGACACCAACAGACAGATCATCAAGACAGAAAGTCAACAAAGAAACATTGAAATTAAACTAGACCCAAGGACAAATGAACTGAAAGACATATACAGAACATTCCACCCCAAAACTACAGAATACACATTTTTCTCATTAACACATGGAACTTTATCCAATATAGACCATAAGATAGGCCACAGATCAATTCCCTACAAATTTTTTAAATGCAAAATCATATCAAACACCTTCTCAGATCACAGTAGAATAAACCTAGAAGATCTTCTCCTGAATGATCTTTGGGTCAACACTGAAATGAAGGTGGAAATTTAAAAATTCCTGGAAATAAATGACAACAATGACATAAGTTATCAAAACCTCTGGTACAATCGAAACTGTGCTCAGAGAAAAATTTATAGAACTCAGAGACCAACTTTTAAGATAGAAGCCATAAGAGAAAAAAAGAGTCTTCAAATTAGTTGACTAGAAGCGTTTCATACTCACCCTCTCCACTTCAAAGAGCCAAAATAGCATATAGACAATCACACTTCAAATACATTCTTCAAGAGAGAATACTGGAATTCAACAGAGAAGTAACAGAAAACACAAAAGGCAAGTAAGAAGGAAGAGGAACAGACTGCTTGGCCAGGGATGCCGAGAGCTGAGAGTAACTTCCCAATGTGAGGAAAGGATTAGTGGGCAACTTCCAGCAGCCAACATCCCCGCTATTGAATCATGCTGTCCTAGCCACAGCTGAGCCCCTCAATTCTCTTAAGCTCTAAAAATCACATAGGGGCTGTGGGATGGTACTGCTCCAAGAGGAAACTCGCACTGGGTCCCACATCCTTTTTGAAACCAAAGCAGTTACAGAAAAGTCCCATTTTCAAATCTAGTTTTTGGCAGACTGCATGTTGTCCTTGGACGCAGCTGCACCTGTACTGAGTTGTTGGGGAAACTTTGCTGCTGCTGCTGGAACTGGGCCAGGAGGTGAGAGCACTCTCTCAGCTGAGGCTGAGAAGCAAGCCAGGAATGGGCTGCAGCTACTGGTGCAGGGAAGGGAGAACCATTGGAAGTGAAACTAGAATGCAAGCAGATCATAAATTACCCCTGGTACTTGGTTGTTGGCGTAGCTGAGGATCCTAGAGCCAAGGCTGTGGTGCAAGACGGTCATGAGTTACCACTGCTGGGATTGATGAGGCCCCCAGGATGGAAGGAAGAAAACACACATTCCTCACCCACTGGCTTAGTCTTTGGACATAAAAGCTGCCACTTTCTGCCCAGTGACAGGGCTGTAGTGTGGCTGCTATTGATGCTCACTTTAGCGGTCTCTCTTGGGCCTGAGAATTGCTTCATCTCCACCTGCCATGGCTGATGCCTACTATTACCATTGAGGGGCTTAAGCCCAATCCCCCCCAACCTAGCTTCGTCCCCTACAGTGAGACGGAGCACAGCCTGGGGCCCTGGGCATTTCCCAACTCTATGTATAACCTTAGGCACCTGAGCACTACTCCCAGAAGCCTAAGGTTTGACCTTATCTCTGGGCCATTACCACTTCAGCTGACACTTACTTGCAAGCACTACCTGAAGGCATGGACATTGATCCACCTAGCCTATCATAACTGCCACCAACATCAATGCACACTGCTCAGAACCCAGAGAAACATTCCACAACTCATATAGACATTTATCATGCCTAGCTGGTTGCTAAAGGTCTGGAAAACCTTTCCATTCACCCAGTCCACCACTGTCACTACTGACATTCAAGCAAGCCACACGGAGTCTCAAGAATCAACCTGCTGGTTTTCCAACACAAGTGCCAGCATAGACCTTCCTGAGGCACAGAAATAGGCACATGCATCCCATTGCTACCACCACTGAACCCTGAAGACTGGCCTACCTTGCATCCCAGTCTTCAGTACAACTTTACCCCGGGTCCACTAATAACCATACCATAACCCAGTGAGAAAATCACAGATACCAATAATGCTGTCTGCAACAGAAATCATACAAAGACTACACTTTTGCATGCATCCAGAATCAAAGCTAAAGTATCTATCTAACCAAGACCATAGATATATCTTCAAAAACTTCTCCCCATGAAAGTAAATTCAAAAATAAGTAGTGACTGTTATATCAGATGCACAGATATTGACACAGGACACAGGAAACAAGAAAATGTAAAGAACAATGACATCTCCAAAAGAACACAATCATCCAGCAATTGATCTTAAGCAAGAAGAAATTTTTGAAATGCCAGATATATAATTCAAAATATTGATTTTTTGTGTTTTTGTGTGTATGTGTGATATGTGTGTGTGTGTGTGTGTGTGTGTATGTTTGAGTTGGAATCTCACTTTTTGCCTATGCTGGAGTGCAGTGGTCATAGCCTTGACCTTCTGGGTTCAGGCAGTTCTTTCACCTCAGCCTCCCGAGTAACTGTGGTCAAAAGGTGAACAAAATATTGATTTTAAAGTTTAGTGAGATACAAGAGAATTCTGAAAAATGATACAAATAAGTTAGAAAAAAATCAATTCAGGATATGAATGAGAAATTCACCAAAGAGATTTTTTTTTTTTTTTTGAGAATCAAATAGAAATTTCAGACCTGAAAAATTCATTGAAGAAAATCAAAATGCGTTTGAAACTTTCAGCAGTAGACTAGATCAGGCAGAAGATAAAATCTCAGAAAGTGAAGATGTCTTTTAAAGCAACCCAGTCAGAAAGGAAAAAGAATAAAAAAGAATGAACAAAGTATTTGTGACATTTGGGGTAACATAGAGTGATTGGATATTTAAACTATTGGTATTCTCAAGGGTGAAGAGATAAAGTATTATTTTGCTTAACAAAATAAGAAATAATAACTTCTCAAATCTAGCAAAATATTTAGACATTCAGATATGGAAACAGCAGTATTCAGGCACATGCAATTTTATTTTATTTTATTTATTTATTTATTTTTTTATTTTTTTGAGTTGGAGTCTCACTCTCTCACCCAGACTGGAGTGCAGTGGCCACTCCCGGCCACCACAGCCTCGACCTGCTGGGCTCTGGCAATCCTCCCACCTCAGCCTTCCAAGTAGCTGGAACTACAGGCATGCGCTACCACACCTGGCTAATTTTTGATTTATTGTAGAGATGAGGTCTCGCCAAGTTGGCCAAGCGGGTCTCGAACCCGCGGGCTCAGGCAATCTACTCACCTCAGCCTCCCAGAGGCACGGGATTACAAGCTGAGCCACCGAGCCCAGCTAACACATGCAATTTTAAAAAGGTCTTCTCCATAGAGCATTATGGCAGACTGTCTAAAGTGAAAAACAAAAAGTGAATCTTAGAATTCTAATCGAAAACTACAGAATATACAGCAAGAAAAAAAGCACCTAGTCACCTATAAAGGAAGCTCCCATTGAATTAGCAGTATTCATCTCAGAAAAAACTTTACAGGCCAAGAGAGAATGGGATGATATAGTAAAAGTGCTAAAAGCAAAATTACTGACAACCAAGAACACTGTATCCAGCAAAATTATTCCTTGTAAATTAAGGAGAAATAAAGTATTTACTGAACAAGTAAATGATAAGGTAATTTGTTACCACTAGACCAGCCCAACAAGCAATGCTCAAGGGTATCCTAAATGTGAAAGCAAAAGGACCACATTTTCCATTATGAAAATACACAAATGTGTAAAATACACTGGTAAAGGAATTACACAAAGAAAGAAAAAAGACATAAATGGTAATACTACAGAAATCCAGCAAACCACAATTGCCAACAATGAGAGAAAAAGAGAAAAACAAAGAATATATTAAATAAGAAGAAAACAATTTAACAACATGACAGGAATAAAGTCTCATTTATCAAGTTACTTTAAATGAAAATGAATTAAATTCTCCACTTAAAAGATATAGAACAGCTGAATGAATAAAAAAACATGATAAAATGATGTGCTACCGACAAAAAAAATTATCTTATCAATAGAGATACATATAGACTGAAAGTAAAATAATAGAAAGTTATATTTCATACAGAAAGAAACCAAAAGTGAACAGCGGGAACTATATTTAGATAAAAATATATATTACTCAAAAACAGTAAAAAGACACAAAATTATTATGCTATGATAAATCAATCAATCCAGCAACACAATATAATGATTCTAAATACATATGTACCTAACACTAAAGCACCCAGATTCATAAGCAAATATTAGTAGACATTAAGAGAGTGACAGACTCCAACACAATAATGGTAGGGGACTTCAACATTCCACTCTCAACATTAGACAGATCATCTAGACAGAAAATCAACAAAGAAACACAGAATTTAAACTGCACTTCAGACCAAATGGACCTAACAGACATTTACAGAACATTCTACTCAACTGCAGAATATACATTATTTTCATCAGCACATGGAACGTTCTCCAGGTGAGGCTATAATTTAGGTCACAAAGCAAGTAACACATTTTTAGAAATTAAAATTATATCAAGTATCTTCTGAGACCACAATGGATTAGCATTAGAAATTAACACCAAGAGGAAATCTGAAGACTACAAATACATGGAAGCTAAACAATATACTTCTGAATGATCATTGGGCCAATGAATAAATTAAGATGAAAATCAAAAAATTTCTTGAAGCAAATAAAAATGGAAAAACAACATATCAATACCTGTGAGAGATAGCAAAATTAGTACGAAGAAGGAAGTTTACAATAATTAAGCCTACATCAAAAGTAGAAAGATTACAGATTAACAATGTACCTCAAGAAACTAGAGAAGCAAGACCAAAACAAACCACAACTTAGGAGAAGAAAGGAAATAATAAAAATCAGAGTAGAACTGAATGAAATAGAGACTAATAAAATAACACAAAAGATTAATGAAAATAAAGTTGATTCTTCAAAAAGATAAACAAAATAGATAAACTGCTAGCTAGACTAACCAAGAGAGAAAACCCAAATAAAAAAAACCCAGAAATTAAAAAGGTGACATTACAACTGATACCACAGAAATAAAAAAATCATCAGATACTCTTTAGAATAAATACACACTTAACACACTGGAAAACCAAAAAGTGGTTAAATTTATGGAAACATACAATTTACCAAGATAGAATCAGGAAGAAATAGAAAGTTGAACATACAATAGCGAGTAGTGAGATTGAATCATTACAAGAAAAAGCCCAGGACCCAGAACTGGACGGATTCATGGTCAAACTACACCATATGTACCAAAAAAGAAACCACAAACAAACAAACAAACAAAAAGCATATTCATCCATTCTTCTTCTTGAAACTATTACAAAAAAATTGAAAAGAAGATTATTTCTAACTTATTCTTGAGGCTAGAGTTACCCTGATACCCAAAGCAGACAAAGGCACAAGAAAAGAAGAACTCTATTAGTCAATATTGTTGATGAACATAATTCTCAATAAATACTACCAAACCAAATCCCATCATGGCACAACAGCAACAACAACAACAACACTGTTAGATTTGATGAATAAATTTAGTAAAGTTGCAGAATACAGAATCAACATGTAACATATCTATACATCAGTGATGATCTAGCCAAGAAAGAAATCAAGGAGGCAATTCCATTTATAATAGTACCTGAAAAAGTAAAAAAGAAATACATTTAGCCAAAGAGATGAAAGGCATTTACGAAGAAAACTACAAAACACTAATAAAAGACAAACAAGTGGAAAAACATCCCATGCTCATGAATCAGAGGAATTAACATTGTCAAAATGACCACAACTTCCCAAAGCAACTATATGTGGGGGGACCACAAAAAACTGATTTTTTTTTGGAAGATGAACCCCTTGTAGTATAGGCTTCCCCAACTAGGTACGTGTTCTAGGAACCCATTGGCATCAGTGTACCAATTAGTTTTGCTGTGAGAGGCTGTGTTCAACTTCAGTGAATGTTTTTTTTTGAAGATTCTTTCGACATGTTTGCCCATTTCATGATAGTTAATTTACGAGTGTATCTACACACACTGTACTGAATATTCAACAATTTTAAACCAAAAACAGCATGACCCCCCCGCCATGCCCCATTCTTCCTATTAACTCGATCTCACCCTGCGTGACTTTATTTTGTTTCCCCAGGTGAAAAAGTCCTCAAAGAGAAACATTTTGCCGATGTGGAAGAGATGAAACAAAAACTGGTAAGATCACAAAAAACGCATCAAAATTTATGAGTTTTAAAATTGTTTTGAGCAGCAAGAAAAGTGTCTTGATAGGTGTATTGCATCAAATGGAGAGAACTTTGAAGGTGACTGAAGTTTAAACATGTAACAATAAGTAGACACTTTTTAATAAATAAATTTCCCTTTGGGTGGGGTGGGGAGGTCCCCCCTTGTATATTCAATGCAATTCCTATAAAAATACCAGGGTCATTTTACACAGAATTAGAAAAAATAATCCTAAAATTTACAAAGAACCCAAGCAGAGACCAAATAGCCAAACCAATCCTGAGCAAAAGAACCAAATTGAGGTCAGCACATTACCTGACTTCAAAATACATTACAAGGTTATAGTAACCAAACAGTCTAGTATTGGTATAAACAAGATACATAGAATAATGAAACAGAATAGGGAACCCAGACGTAAAGCTACATAATTACAGCTCACTGATCTTTGACAAAACTGATAAGAACTTACACTGGAAAAAGAATGCCCTCTTTAATAAATGGTAATGAAAAAATTGGATAGCCACATGTAGAAGAGTGAAACTGGACCCCTATCACCATATTGCAACAAAACAAACAAAATAGATCAACATGTATTAAAAACTTAAGCATATTACCTGAAACTATACAATTCTAGAAGAAAAACTAAGGAAAACTCTCCTGGACATTAGTCTAGGCAAAGAATTTATGACTAAGACCTCAAAAGCACAGACAAGAAAAACATACATAAACAAATGGGAATTAAGCTATAAAAGCTTCTGTATAGCAACAGCAATAACCAACAGAATGAAGAGACAGCCTGTTGAATGAGAGAAAATAGTCTCAACCCATTTATCTGACAGGGGACTAATGTCCAGAATATTCAAAGAACTCAAGCAATTCAAAAGGGGGAAAAAAAATCTCACTAAAAGTAACGAGGAAACATGAATAGACTTTCTCAAAAGAACACATACAAATGGCCAACGGTTATATGAAAAAATGCTCAACTTACTAATCATTAGAGAAATGCACATCAAAATCACAATAAGATATATTTCTTCAGTCAGAGTAGCCTTTTTTTTAAAAAAGCAAACAACAGATATTAGTGAGGAGGCAGAGCAAAGAGAACTTTTTTTAAAAACATATTTTTTATTATGATATTGTGGGGTACAGTCAAGGGTTAGGTATACAAATATGCATCGTTCAGGCACCCTTGTTGATAAGGGGTGTCTCCCTGTCCCCAGACAGATATTGACTACCGTTAATTCCACCTCCCTTATCCTCCCTACCCACCCCCCCCCCAGTTTCCCACCACTGTCAATCCTTTTTTTAGTGTTATTATAGATGTTCAAGGTCCACTATATGAGTGAGAACATGTGATACTCAGATCTTTGTTTCTGTGAGAGATTACTCAGTATTATAGACTCTAGTTCCATCCAGGTTGCTGCAAAATTCATGATTTTGTTCTTTTTTATGGCTGCATAGTATTCCATTGTGTATATGTACCACATTTTTTTAATCCAGTCCTCTTTTGTTGGACAGCATGGTTGGTTGCAGGTTCTTGCTGTTGTGAACAAGGCTGCGATAAACATACGTGTGCAGGTATCTTTTTTATAGAGTGATTCCCAGTAGGGGGATTGCGGGGTCTGATGGGAGGTTGATATTTAGAGCTTTTAGGAATCGTCACACTGCTTTCCACAGAGGTTGCACTAGTTTACACTCCCACCAACAGTGTAGAAGTGTTCCCTTTTCACCACATGCTCTCCAGCAACTGTTATTTTTTGAGTTATTAATAATTACCATTCTGACTGGAGTTAGGTGGTATCTCAGGGTGGTTTTGATTTGCATCTCCCTGATGATTAGTGAGGTTGAACATTTCTTCATATGTCTGTTGGCTGCTTGGATGTCTTCCTTTGAGAAGTGTCTGTTCATATCTTTTGCCCATTTTATAATGGGGTTGTTTGTTTTTTTATTTTCAGCACGTTTGAGTTCCTTGTAGATCCAAGATGTTAGGCCTTTGTCAGACCTGGAGTTGGCAAATACTTTTTCCCAGTTTGTGGGCTGTCTCCCTGCTCTCTTGATGGTTTCTTTGGCTTTGCAGAAGATTGTCAGTTTAATGAGGTCCCTCTTGTCTATCTTATCTCTTATGGCCCTGTGTTTCAGATTTTGTTCAGGAATTGGATGCCAGTTGCAATTTCCATAAGGGTGTGTCCTGCATTTTCTAAGGTTCTTATGGTTTGAGGTTTTACATTTAGGTCTCTGATCCATTTAGAGTTAATGTTTGTGTATGGGGATAGATAGGGATCTTATTTGAATCTTCTGCATGTGGTCAGCCAGTTTTCCCAGCACCATTTACT
This sequence comes from Tarsius wallacei, assembly GCA_963574415.1. NCBI lineage: Eukaryota > Metazoa > Chordata > Mammalia > Primates > Tarsiidae > Tarsius > Tarsius wallacei. The sequence continues at coordinate 20,738 of CAUYQG010022487.1, forward strand.
GAATAGGTTCTCCTCTCCCCATTGGTAGGTGGTGGAGGCTTTGTCAAAGATGCGTTGGTTGAGAACTCTTATACACTGTTGGTGGGAATGTAAGCTAGTACAGTTACCATGGAAACAGTATGGAGATTTCTCCAAAAATTAAAAATAGAATTAGCATTTGATCATACAATCTCATTACTGGGTATCTACTAAAGGAAAATAAATAAATATATCAAAGGCTATCTGCACTTGCTTGTTTATTGTGGCATTCTTCATGATAGCAAAAATATGTAATCAACCTAAAAATATGTTCATCAACAGATGAATGGTTAAATTGTGATACACATACATACACACACACATACATATATATACATACAATGGAATACAATTCAGCCACTAAAAAATGAAATAAGTAATGTTATTTGCAGCAACATAAATGGAACTGGAGGTTATTATCTTAAATGAAATAAGCCAGACACACACACAAAATATTGCATAATCTCATTTCTTTGTGGAAGCTAAAAATTTTCATCACAGATGTAGTGGAAAAATATATAATAGAGATTGGAAAGGGTGAGTAGGAGTGGGTAGAGGGTAAGATGAAGAGAAGTGGGTTAAAGAGTATAAACACACAGTAAGACAGAAGTGACAAATTTTTTGTTTGCTAGCAAAGGAGGATGACTACCGTTCATAAAAATGTATTGTACTCAAGAAATGGACACCTTACCCCACAAATTTCTACAATTAAAATAATTTAGTTTGATGGGTTCCCACTTAACTATCTTATCTCTTATGGCATGGGCATTTGGGGGTTTGATCAGGAATTGATTGCTTATTGCGATTTCCATAAGAGTATCTCCTGTGTTTTCTAAGATTCTTATAGTTTGAGGTTTTACATTTAGGCCTTTGATCCATTTAGAATTGATTTTTGTGTGTGGTGATAGGTGATAGATGGGGGATCTGTTTCAATCTTCTGCATGTGGTCAGCCAGTTTTCCCAGCACCATTTGCTGAATAGGTTCTCCCTCCCCCAGGGGTTGTTGGTGGAGTCTTTGTCAAAGATGAGTTGATTGAGAAATTGAGGTTTTACTTCTGGAATCTCTATCCTATTCCATTGGTCTATATGCCTGTTCTCATAATACTAGGCTGTTTTATTATAAAGACTGGAAGTTTGATGCCCCTCACTTCGTTTCTTTTGTGAAGATTGTTTTGGCTATCCTTGGTCATTTTTGTTTCCATATGAATTTCTGTATTCTCATTTCCAAGTCTGAGAATGCTGTTGGTAATTTATTGGGTATTGCACTGAATCTGTAGAATGCTCTGAGTAGGAAAGATGTTTTTAACAATGTTAGTTCTTCCAATTCATGAGCATGGGATATTTTTCCATTTATTTGTGTCTTCTTTGATTTCTTTGAGCTGTGTTTTGTAGTTTTCACTGTAAAGTTCTTTCACTTCTCTGGTCAGGATGATGCCAAGATATTTCTTTCTTTTTTTGTGACTATTATGAATAGATTGTACTTTTTATTTGGCTCTTTGCTTGTTTTTTGTTGGTGTATAAAAATGCGAGGCTTTTGCATGTTGATTTTATACCCTGAGACTTTGCCCAAGTTCTTTATCAGTGTGAGGATGAGGAGAAAAAGGAACTCTTCTACACTGTTGGTGGGAGTGCAAACTAGTTACACCTCTATAGAAAACAGTTTGATAATTCCTAAAAGAATTAGAAATTGACTTTCCATCCAACCAGGCAATCCCCCTTCTGGGAATATACCTAGGGGAACTAAAATCATTCTACAAAAAAAACCTACATATGCATGTTTATTGCAGCACTATTCACAGTAGCATAAACATGGAAGCAACCGCACTGTCCATCAAAACTGGACCGGATAAAAAAAATGTGGTACATATATACGATGGAATATTATGCAGCCAAAAAGAAAAACAAAACTATGAACTTTGCAGCAACTTGGATGGATTTGAAGTCTATCATACTTAGTGATCTATCACAGAAACAAAGAACTGAGTACTACATGTTTTCACTCATAAGAGGACCCTAAACACCTATCACGATACCTTAAGAAAGGAATTGGCCATAGTAGGGCACTGCCAGGAGATGGGGAGCTCATAAAAATCAATAAGTGTGCCTGATTCTAATCCAGGCAAAGTGAGGGGCCAATTGGAGGCCCAGACTTTACCTGTACCTAGACCACTTATGCACCTAATCCTGACTTGTACCCTGTAACATAAAAAAAAATTAAATACAAAAATAGAAACCATAAAGGGAAGAAATTAGTAAGTTTGACTATTAAAAAAATTAAATTTCTGCGTACAAAAAAATACTTAAAATATTATGTCAAATGACACATTAAAAATATTTGCAACATATTTAATCTAATGTGAATCTCTTTAATATACAGAGCTCTTACAAATAAATAAGGTAGAAACACATTGAGAAATAGAAAAAATTTAGAAAAAATGTACAGAAAATAATTAATAGAAGATATTTTAATAATCAGAAATAGGATGAGTGTTTTTAACTTACTTGTAATTAGAAATTTTAATTTAAAATTTTTTATCAAATTAATAATAAAGTAAAAATTCTATATATACACATATATACATTAAATGGAAATACAACGTATATACAATGTATATGCACATACAGTATACACGCAATGTACACATCCAATATGGTCATACTATTCAGCCATTAAAAATGACGTAATGCTATTTGCAGCATCATAGATAAAACTATTGAAAGCAAGTTAAAAACATTCATCCTTTTTTTTGGAACTACTCAACCATCTTTCTCATCTTATCTATTGAGACCAATAAGGTCCCAGTGTTTTATGTCTTTCATTCCCATCCACACATCTTTCTACAACTTCACTTAAGATACAAAAGCATAGGAGAGACTTAATTGTTCCACCTTGGGTCAATTGCCAGTCCCTTGGTTGGAGAAGGAAAAAACTGTATAATTTATGATCCCACAATGATTACACACAAAGGTGAGATGATATTATAATAGAAAATTAGAAGTTAGGAAGAGAAAAAAACGTTGAACAAATAAAATAATTCAAACTATTTATTATTTACATTTTACATCACATCTGTAAAATATTAATGTATATATGTATGTATGCTATACATGGAAAAGTGCTCTTTGTGTGTTAGATTATGTTTAAATTTTATTTTGTTCTTGGTCCTTTTCTGTGTCATCTAAATTTTTATTTAACAATGAGAACATATTGCTTTTGGACTCAAACATAAAAAACAATACATTTTAACATATTTTGCAACACGTGACTTGATTTGCTTTCTATTCATTTTCAAACTTTATATATTAAATAACAAGAACTATTATCTCAAGAACCATATTTCTACTGCAATTGTCAGTGTGAATTGAAATATAGTAAAATACAATTTTTTCTTGCTTTACCTGAAGGACATAAGACAGTATCAGCTTGATCCTGCAGAATGTATCTTATAAAGAGACTCATAGAAAGACCATATTGTCTTGAGGAATTGCTTCAGTTTTGTGAAAGATCAGGACTTGGTATCATTCTTCAACATACATGTTCCAATTCAAAACAACAAATTCTACAGAGAGATAACATGTCTGCTACTCTGTTTTACAGAGATCCATGGATGTCATGGCCAATAAATCACACTGCCATATAGCAGACCACAAAATTTTTGGAACATCTCCATTTCACATTAATGTGATTTAGTTTTCACTGCATTATGGTGTTGAATTCTAAATCTACTTATTCGTGACACAGCCCCATGCTTAGGGTGATTAGAATCAAAATCAAACAAAGGGCACATGTAATACCAATCCCTATTCCCTTTATAAGTGCTCTGCCTCAAGCTCAAGTTCTTCAGTAACCGTAATTTATAATAACAAAAGTACATAAACAGTGGGATATGTGAATAGAATTCTCAGTCTTAGCAAGAAGAGCAAACACTCCTATTTTTTCCATTGTCAGCAGAATAACAGAATGTATTTTAAGTAGAAAATCTCATCTTTCACAATATTTTACTCTTCTCAAATTCCAGTATCTTGAACAAATATAATTAATAGTCATATGAAAAAAAAATGATGGAGTCTTAATTCCCAAAGATTAGATTCAATGGTATATGGGCATAATTACCAATGTAAAAAATGCTCTTTTTTCATGATTATACCAAGTGGTAACACCCAAATAAAGAATGAAGTGTACTAAAAGTCCATGCCATTAATCTGCCTTCTAAAAAGTTTCAGAATAAAGATGAACTAGTGAATCATCACCTTTAAAGTGGCACTAAGCAATTAAATAACTTGTGAATTTTATAATATAAAAGGGATTTAATTATCTTTCAGATGGAATTGTGTGGTTTGGGGTTCTTAAGCAGTATTTAGTAAATGGCGTTTTATTAGTCTTAATTTGTTAATTCATACTCTAAAATTTTTAGCAATAACCAAAGTGTTATTTAAGTAGATGCCTCAATGAAATTCAAAACAAAGGGAAGACATAAACTCTCAGGGAGAGACTACAAATAACATATGCTAATCAATATAAATTAAAAGGACAAAATATCCAAATGGATTCGAGATAGACAAAGAGCAGCCATTTTAAGATTGCTTTGCTTTGTCATGTTTTTCTAGCCGTTCACTTTAATTTACCCTCTAATCACCAGCCAGGGACAGAACCAATTTCTCAGAGGCAGCTATTGATAATTGTTTTACAACCCCCTCCCCAGCTTGTTTTGTATTAATTAGCTTTTTTATTCCAAGTATTTGCCTCCAGTCATAAGAAACCAAGTTAACCTAATCAGTCCTTCATGACCTTCATGACACAGACACCAACACCATGGAAACAATCATGTGACTAGCCCTCCCATTTGCCTGCTGTCCATCATCATGACATCAGTACCTGTGCTTACCTGTCCCTTCATGGTGATGTGAAACAGGCCACCACCCAATCACCTTAATGACCTGCTCCATCAAAGGGAAGGTTTAAAAGATATTCAAATTCAAACAGTAGGGGCTATGCTTCTGTTAAGCCTTGGTCCAGTTATGTGACTCTTTGAGCCCCGGTGGGGTCATGTTTCCCTAAGATTTGGCCCACTTTCCTACCATGGGGAGGTGAATCTCCTCACTATCCCGCTCCAATTTATGTTCTAAATAAACTATGTTTTCCAATTTAATTTCTGTGCAATTATTTGCATCTTTCACATGGCACCGGATCACAGACCCATGGTCTGGCCTAACAAGAAGCATTATCAATCAACATTTGTCATTAAAAGTTTTTCAGAAATTTAATTTTGAGTGACATTTTGACAGAAAAAAAAGGAGATGTTATAGGAAAGTTAAGGTAAAATATAAAGTTGATTTTTGTTTGTTTAATCATGATATATTTCAATTTGAAAGTGATCCAATATAATAATCAAATAGTGACTGATAAAAACAAAATTGAGTTTATTTATATAAGTTTATATGTAACAAATACTTTAAGCCATCTTTTATCGAGTTTTTCTTTAATTTTTTTTAAATTGAGCATTTCAAATCAAGTCTTTAATACGATTATCACATATATACCCTAATCCTGACTTGTACCCCATATCTTTAAAATTTTAAAAATTTAAAAAAAATACAAATCAAGTCTTTAAAATGCCAGTACATGTAAACAATAAATTTGCTTTTACCAAAAAGCCAAACCTCAAAACAATGTAGGACTTTTTTTAAAGCAAATATATTTTTGTTTCTAATGTAAATTGAATTTTATTTTACTTATTTCTGTGTTCTCTGATAAATAGATTGGTTTGTCCAATAACAGGAGGCTAATTTTTTCTACAATTATAGTAGAGAAAATCTTCGTAAAGCCAATCAGAAAGTCATATTAATCAAAATAATGAGAGGTGTTCATAGCATTTTTGTAAACATTTCCTTTTTCAACGAATTTACTTTTTAGAGTTAAAAAACAGCTTTTTCTATACCATGTTATAAATTGATGCAGTCTCAATGCATTCATGTATTAGTTATATTAAGCAAAGTCAGCTTAAATCAGAATCTTGCCACACTGATGCTTAGAGAATGAACAATATTCAGTGACTGTGTTTCTCTTACTACATATAAAAGTGTTCGAAGCTTTTCTATTCTTATCTAGTTTATTCTGCTTGTCTATATGTCAAAGATGTGATCTTAAAGTTTTATTATATGTTTGCTTTGTTGGAAATGACCTTCAGCCTCTGCATGAGATGACTCCCAGATATATCTCTTCTGGAGCATTATGTCCTATTCCAGATTACCAACTCCAAAGGTTAGGTTGTCAGGAATGGATGGGAGGATTTTTACTTTTTATTTTGAAACCGCAAGTAAAATCCTTGGTCAGTTTATGTCTGTCTGGGTTTAGTAGTCTTATAGAGCTGTTGGGGAAAAATCCAGCTTATTTGATATAGTAAAATGCAATGCTTTTTATATAACTATTTCATTTTATTGTTTATTGATTTGATGGGTAATGATATTCAAGTGCATCTTCTACATATATGACAACTGATTTTAATAGCATATTATGCAGATCATCATATCATAAATGTTGTGGAATCTCAAATTGGGATATGTGGAACTCTACACTGTTAATCATTTATTGTGATAATAATCTTAATTTTTGTTAGAACAACAAGGACCCTGTTTTGAAATCTGGAATACAACTGATGCATTAGGAAGTTCACCTTCCCACCTCTCTTTTTGAAATAAAGGCAGGATTAGTTTGGTGGGGTTAAAAGGTCAGAACAGAAGGTCATCCTTTTTGTCAATATTCAAATAGAAAGCTGACTCAGACAAGAGAATACAGCTTAATGGACCAATGAACACAATCATTATTTTGCCAAAAGTATGTTTGAAGTTGAAGGCTGATCTGTGAAAATGTGAATATCTTCTTTTTAAATATTTCCTAGCGCTACAAAGAGGCTGCACTTACTTCCTTGATAAAGAATTTGAATAGTATTATCAGATCATGCCAGATTAGTAGTGACTGCAGAATTAACATTTTGTAACAGACATTTCCTATGGTAAAAGTTACTAAAACCAAGGTGTATGACAAATATTTTAAAAGTTGAATATTCATATCTTCAATTTCAGAATTATCAAGTGGATAACAAAAGTCACGTTACACGCCTTATGTTGACTCTGCAGAAAATGTCTCCAAAGTTATATTAGACATAGACACATATTTTTAAGGACTTGAATTACGGAAACCGAATGCTATGAACAGCAAGATCAGAGGGTTCATCCAGGCATACTTTGCCAGGTATCATAAAATGCAAACAATATACAAAAAAATCTGTCTGAAGCATAAATGTGCTCTTTCACTGTAATATGTTTCATAAAACATCAAATTTTATCTGGTATAAGTGATTAGGTACAAATCCTTTTGTGACAATTTATCTGTTTTTTAAAGTTATAGGCAGATTATGATGTTATTTTTTAACAGCAGACTCTGAAAGCATGAACAAGTCTAATCAAAATAAAAACGACAATGGTTAATACAAAACATGTAATCATATGCACATTGCTATTGTCAAGTGGAAAGCCAACAAGCTGCACAGTGTTTACATACATGACTGTGACTATTGATTTTATTCCATCAGGACTTAAATTTTCACTTTTTTCTTCTTCACTATTAGTTTTCCCATTTTTATAATCAAGATTGAGGTGGAAAGCAAACCATTTAGCTCAGTCTTTTTTGTAGACACTTTCTCACAGACATATGTTAAAACAAAAGTTCAAAGGTCTGACCTTTCCGGCCTCAGGCTGATGTTCTCTGACTCTCTACTGTGCCCTTTCCCCTCTCCAGTTTTCTCTCAGACCCTCGGAACCCACTGTGTCCTCAAACAGCTCATCCAGCTGCTCCTTCTGCACCCGAAGCTCTTCCCACTCCCGCTCTTGTTTTCACAATGGACTTCCTACATTCTTTTGCAATAACTCAGTATCTGAACCATCAGGGTGGCTTTTACTCCTTCAGGTAAAATTTTCAATTTTATTTATTAACTGTAATGTAGATAATGTCATTAGAAAATACAAGCATTTTGTCATTAATAGTAAATTAAACAAATCAGACTCATCAGGAGCAGCACTCGTGGTAGTTTCATGAACCCATGAAGTTTCATTGGTTAAGAGATGATCTGACAAATATCCCTTTTGTAGCGGATGTCTGAACTTTCTTTAACTTAGAAAGACAGTATAAATAAATAGAGATTTGACTAAAAATAGCCCTAGAAAGCAAAAGGACAACTGATTGAGATTAGAACTTGTTTCATGGAGGAGGTACAGGAGCAAGACAAACACCAGAAGGAGGATGGGCCACTGGCATTAAAGGCAACATCTCTGGAAAATTTCTGGTTCACGACTGTCCAAATTAATAACAATCATGTTTGGACATAGAAAGGGATATTACATCTTCCATTTATTTCAGTGAGAACAGTAGTTTTGAACCATGTTAAAAGGACCATTCAATATTATTATTGAACTTAAAATGGCTGCTTGTATTAGGCATTCCATTTTGTGCAAATTTCAAATTAATCTACATTTTTAGTTCCAACTGACTGACAGAACTTCACTCAATTTTCAATTCAACAGACATTTACAAAATGCCTACTAAGTGTCAGCCACTGCAAATAAGGATAAATGAAGCAAGTTATATATATTAAGGGGTTGACAGTCTGATAAAATTCTACTTTTTAAACGAAATAAGGTAAAACACAATGACAAATGGTATAGTGCTGAATATGATATGGAAATAGAGAGAAAAAAACTGTTTAAATTGGCGTGACTGAGGTGAAGGAAGCTAACAAGCGAGATGTTATAGAGAATCATTCATTCATTCAACAAATATTTACTAAGCACCTAAAATACTAGTAATAGGAAAATGCCAGCAAGTGCAATGTGAGGAAAAAAAATCTCTGCCTTCATGGTATGTATATTCTAGCAGATAAAACAGAAAATAATCAAGATAAGTAATAGAGATATACACTAGGTAAGTAGTGAGGATAAAAGATAGGCAGGAATCAACATATACAAAAATCAACTAAAATGTATTGAAGATTAAATGAATTAAATGTAAGACCCAAAGCTATAAAAATACTAGATAAAAACATGGGGGAAATCCTTGAGGACACTGATATCTAAGCAAAGATTTTATGGCTAAGACATCAAAACCACAGACAACAGAAACAAAAATAAACAAATGGTACTATATAAAACTTAAAAGCTTCTACATAGCAAAGGAAGCAATCAACAGAGTGAAGAGACAAACCGTAGAATGTGAGAAATATTTGCAAACTATTTTTCATCCGACAAGAAACTAATATCCAAATATATAAGAAATTCAAACAACTCAACACCAAAAAACAAACAACCTGATTTAAAAGAGGGCAAAGGATCTGAGCAGCCATTCTTCAAAAGAATATGTACAAATGGCCAACAGATATACGAAAAAACGCTCGCCATTACTAATCAGTAGGAAAAACCAAATCAAACCCACAATGAGATATCATCACACCCAAGTTAGAATGGCTACAATAAAAAAGACAAATGATAACAAATGCTGAAATTCTCATACACTATTGGTGGGAATGCAAATTTGTGCAGACATTATGGAAAACAGTGTGAAATTTTTTCAAAAAACTAAAAACAGAACTGCCAAATAATCCAGCAATTCCACTACTGGGTATTTATGCAAAAAAAGATAAATCAATATATCAAAAAGAAACCTACGCCTCTATGTTTATTGCAGCACTATTCATAATAGCAAAGATATCCAATCAATGTAAATATACATCAATAGATGAGTGAATAAAGCACTGTGGTGTATATATACTCCAGGATATAATTCAGTTAGGAAAGAATAACATTTTGTCATTGACAGTGACATGGATGAGCAAAATAAGTCAGGCACAAAAAAGATAAATACCACATATTCTCACTCATATGTGAAAGCTAAAAAAAAAAATATTGAGTCCATGAAAGTAGAAAGTAGTTTTATGGGTATTAGAGGTTAGGAAGAGAAGGGGAGTGGGGAAGATGGAGAGAAGTTGATTAATGGACATTAAATTACAGCTAGAAATGGGGAATGATTTCTGGTGTCCTGCAACACTTTAGGGTGAATATGATTAACTATAATTTATTGTATATTCTCAAAAATCTAGAAGGATTTTGAATATTCACAACACATACACAAATAAATATTTGAGATGATGGATATGTTAATTATCCCAATTTGATCATTATACTTTGTATGCATGTATCAAAATGTCATTCTATATCTCAGAAATATGTACAATTATTGTGTGTTAACTAAAAATAAAAGGAAAAAAGATAAAGTGGAGGAAAAGAAAATGAAATGTTAAAAGGAGTGACCTTTTTCTTTCTTTCTTTCTTTTTTTTTTTTGAGTTGGAGTCTCACTCTGTCACCCAGACCGGAGAGCAGTGGCCGCTCCCGGCTGCCGACCACAGCCTTGACCTGCTGGGCTCTGGTGATCCTTCCGCCTCAGCCTTCCAAGTAGCTGAAACTACAGGCGTGCGCTACTACACTCGGCTAATTTTTTGATTTACTGTAGAGATGAGGTCTCACCAAGTTGCCCAGGCAGGTCTCGAACCCGCGGGCTCAGGCAATTCACTCATCTCAGCCTCCCAAGGCGCGGGATTACAGGCTGAGCCACCGAGCCAGGCTAGGAGTGACCTTTTTCATAAGGTGTTCATGGATGGTTTCCTTGAAAAGATGAGTTATGAGTTAAGTTTGGGCAGAAATATGCCAAGTAAATGAGAATTTGTAGGAAACATTTGAGACAGAGAACTTGCAGCATAATATATGCTGAGGGAATAGCAAGTTGTGGAACTAAATTGTGTATATGTGTGTTGTGTTTGTGTGTGCACTTGGAGAGTTGACAAGAAAGTAAAAGGAGAAGCTGGATTAGGACCAAGGTGTGAGGAACTTTGTTCATCTTGCTAAGGAATTTGAGCTCTATCAGTGCGATGAGCCCACATTATAAGTTTTAAGCAAGGGAATGATAAGCCTTATGAATGTAGAAAGTTGGCTGGAGCAAAGTCACTGTGGCATTGGGGCATAGCTAGTGTTAAATTGTACATAGCCCTAAACAAACCAAGACCCCCCAAGGAGCTCTGGTGAGTTCTCCTTGCACTCATATATGCTGATTTATTTTTTACATAGATGCCAGTAGACAGAATTACGATGTGCAAGAGGAAAGGGGCAAGGGAGAGCAGAATCAAAAGAGCTGCTAAAGTGATGCTGCAGAAAATAACAGCATCTTCTTATGAAAATGAGAACAAGGCTGGAGGTAAATGTTTAAAGAATACTTGTTGGTTTAGTTTATTAGTTACTGTATACATATAAATACTGATATTTGTATTATAATGACTTGCTTTTTAAAGTATTTTTTAAGACAATAAAATCATTTCATCTGGTATTTTTAAAAGCAGTCATTCTCAATGTATACATACCCCGGTGCAAATTCCCAAGACTTTTCCAAGGGTCTACAAAGTCAAAACTATTTTATATTATTATCTCATTTTAATTTTGCAATGTTTTAGAGACAGTCTCCCCGTGTTGCCCATGCTATTCTCGAGGTCTTGACCTCAAGCAATCCTCCCGCCTTAGCCTTCCAAGTAGCTGGGACTATCCTTCAAAACCATATACATAATAATATTGTAAAACCATTTGCGTTTTCACTGGGCTGAAAACTAACATGAAAAAAGAATGGCGACGTCACTTAGCATGAGTAGAAGTGATGGCAGCAGATCATGATGCCAGTTGTAGTAATCTTCACTGCCACACACTTGTGGAGGGGGTAATTTCATGTAATAATCTCTTTGTTTAAGCATTAATTTAGTTAAACTTCTACTTGTGAATACATATTTAAAAAATATTACGTGTGATAAAAAGGAAAGTATTAATACATGTTAGGCATGTCTGCCAAAGAAAGACTGTTAGTTGTCTAGAGAAAAATGTCACTTACGTTGCAAGCTGAAGTAGCCATTTTTTTGACGAAATACCAACTCTCCTTGAGAAAAATGACTATTTTCAGACTTAGGGATTTGGCAGAACATTTTTTAAAATAATCACAATGAGCCTGGTTACTTCAATGAAAGTAATTGTTAGAATTCATTGCCAATGATAAAATTAAACTTTTAAGCAAATATTAGTATTTTGTAAAATGTCGATCCAGCAACTTGAACCTGACACCTTCTTAATCTTCTTAATACTTAAAGATATCTCTGATGTGCTTGGTGGTAATATTAACAAATATGATTTTTTATGTTTCATAAAAACTATTTGAAAGGACTGCATATCAGTTAACCAATTATTTTCCAAACGGCCAACGTCCATGATGTTATAAAATTAGGCAAGGATAGAATATCTATTCAAAAAGCAAAACAGACAAATAGATTTTAGTATTAATATAACACAGTGTGACGAATTCACTGCCATGATTTCAGATTTTGTATTGCAACTAACCTTTAAGAAACTATCAACTGTTGATTTTAAGTATAGCATCAAAGAAGAATATCCACAATTGTCTGAAAGTACATTAAGATACTATTCTGTTTTGTAAACTCTGTGAGGCCATATTTTCTTCATATACTTTAACTATAACAACATACTACAACAGATTCAGTACAGACACAGATAGGAGAATCTAGGTGCTAGACACATTCTAATCTAATTCTAATGTCTAGAGTTAAGCTAGACAGTACAGTGACTGAAAAAAAATTAGCTGGACTGAATTTTAAAATGTGTGGTACATACACACAATGAAATATTATGCAGCCATAAAGAAGGACAAACATATGGATTTTGCAGCAATTTGGATGGATTTAGAGTCTATCACACCCAGTGCTCTATCACAGAAACAAAGAACAGAGTATCATATGTTCTCACTCATAAGCAGACCTTAAACAATTATCATAATACTATGAGAAAGGGATTGGCAGTAGTGGGAAACTGCCAGGAGAGGGGGGTGCGATTAGCAGTTAAGGGAAACTGCCAGGGGAGGTGAGGCACACCTCATCAACAAGGGTACCTGCATAATGAACATTTGTATACCTAACCCTGAATTGTACCCCACATCTTTAAAATTAAAAAAAAGAAAAAAAATGTACAATGTAGATCCTCTTGCTTTTAGGGAAAATATAGATGTTTTTCACAAAATTGTTATTTATGTAATAGGTCTATTTTGTTATCTTAAAACAAATTAATGAATACATTTTAATTTTCCATTTTAATTTATAATATGGGAAATACAAACATAACACTGGCGCAAAAAAAAAAAAAAAAAAAATTAGGTAGGATTTGCCAGACTTGGCAAATAAAAATACAAGACACACAGTAAGCTTAAATTTCAAATAAAGATGAATATTTGCTAGTACACATATATCCCCTGTAATATTCGAGACAAACTTGTATTTTTAAAAATGTACTGCTTATTTGAAATTCAAACTTAACTAGGCATTCTATATTTTATCTAACAAGCCTACTTTGGTGTTCTCAACAATTTTTGATAGTATAAAGGAGTCCTAGGACTGTAGTATGAAAAAACCACTGCTTTATTGCATTCTGCAGGTTTGCCTTTTTCTATTTTCTGTTTGATTTTTCTTCTAAAATCGTGAAGTTTAACTATAACTAATTACTATACATGCCTTATTACCTCTAGACTTAATTGCCATTGAATATTTTGCTGTTGCAGTCAGTTCTAGACACAGCTTATTCATCTATGTATATTTTACTCAAGTAATAAATGTTATGTTGTAACAGCAGAACCAATACACTTATTATAATTTTTGCAGCTTATTTCAAAGTGAACAATGGTGGACCCATAGGCATGGGGTGAAATCATGTTGGAGATGTTCTTATTAAAATATTAACTAATGATTGAAATATCTCCTATGCTTATTTCGTATAGATTCTCTCTTTGTATAACAATAGAAAAGTGAAGAATTTGGTCTGGTAGCCTAAAAAATTTGAGATTTTAAGCAAACGTTCAATAGGGAAGGCCTAATGAAATATAATGCTTCTCAGGGATACGTTATCAGTTTTCTGTTTAATGCTTGCAAGTACCTTGCCTTTCCTGGGTTAACTAAATGGCATATTTGTACTTAAAATAATAGCACTTTGAACTACTTGCAGAAAACAAAAAATTTTGAAATGGGCTACAAATTCAAATTGTTTAAAATTAAACCTACATACACTAAACAAGTTAGTTGTCTATGTTACTATGTAGAAACCATACCTGTGAAGCAATCAGTGGTTTCTATGGCCATTTTGTAGGAAAAAAAAATTCAAAATGCCACAAATTCTTGCATACTACAGCTCAGACACAATCTTATTCCTAAAGATAAAAGTGTGAATCTTTTTGTGTGTGTTGGGATTTCACTCTCACCCATGCATGGTCATATCTCATCACAGCCTCAGCTTCCTGGGCTCAGATGATCCTTCTCCTCAGCCTCCCAAGTAGCTGAGACTACAGGCACTGCCACTCCTGGCTTATTTTTTTTATTTTTTGTAGAGACAAGATTGAACCGTGTTGACCAAGCTGGTCTTGAACTCCTGAGCTCAAGCAATCTTCCTGCCTCAGCATCCCAAATGGGACTCTTAAACAAAGCTAAATTAATTTTGAAATGTAATTTAAAGTTTGTATATGTACAGAAAAATGTAGGTATATATGCAAAGAAAAGCTAATAGCAGTTATCTCTGGAGATTAGGATTATAGAGAATTTTTACCTCCTATTTTATATGCATCTATGAAATAGGTTTGTTTTTGAATTACTCTTAAAATCAGAAAAAAAGTCAAGATAATACTGCATCTTAAAAATTACCTTTCTTTTAAAAAGTAGGATGATACTTCACAAACTATTATTTAAATTGGTTATTTACAATGTGTTTTAAATATCTTTTCATGTCAGTATCTACACCCATAGTTTTTAATTGCTAAATAGCAAGAGTATACCAATGTTTTTTACCTCTTCTCAACTGCCAAGCACTTTTGGTTGCTATTTCAAACAGTGCAATCATAAACATATTATAATTACACAATCTCTTTGTGCAACAGTGGGAAGTTCACAGGGCAGTGGGATGACATAGAAAATTGTTTTGGGTCGGTAGCATGAATGGAAATGAAGCATGCATACACTTATTTTTATTTTTATGCTAACTTGTGACACTTATACAGAGGACACTATGTTCCTGAGAGCTAACAGGTTTGGAAATGCCAAAGAAGTCATCTTAATGGAGTCTGTCTCCTTGTAACTAGGCTGTGTTTGATATTCTAAATTGCTTTATCCAGCATCCATTCTAGCCCACTACTAACATGTGGCAGCTGGAAATTCAAAAACTACATTTCTCAGACTCATGGGAGGCTAGAAAATGATTTAGGTTTCTTTATACTCTTGTGAGAATGTTTAGAAACTGGATCAAGTAGAGGAAAAAGCCAAGTTTGAGGCATATATTTTGCTGGCAAAGATCAAGGCCGAGGTAGCAGCTATAGCAGTGACTTCCCAGTGTGGTAGGTGGATTCCTGATTCAGCAACTTCCTGGAGCAGCAGTGGCATATTTCTGGATCATGGCAGTGTAGCCTGGGACTGAAGTCAGCAGTATTAGCAGCAGACTCACAATTTGTCAGCTTCCTGCATCTGGGGTGGTAGTTTACCTGCTCAGAGCAAAGGCAGAGTATTTCCAGAGGGAGCTACTATTTGTTCTTGGGTGTTAAGAATAGAATTGTCCTTCATTCCTTTGAATATTTGTATAAGTTCTCAATTCTGAATATAAAATGTATTATTACTTATATTATCTAGAGCAAGGATCAGCAAACTGCAGCTCATTAGGCCAAAGACAGCCCACTGCCTGTTTTTGTATAGCCTACAAGCTAAACATGGTTTTTACATTTTTAACTAGTTAGAAAAAAAAAGCAAAAGCAGAATAATGTTTGTGACATGTAGATTCAAATTTCAGTGTCCATAAATAAAGTTGTACTGGAACACATCACTTTGAGACATTTGCATATTAGCTATGACTGTTTTTGCACTATGACAGCAGGATTGAGGACTTGCAAAAGAGAACATAGCCCACAAAGCTTTACATATTTATTATCTGGTCCTTTACACAAAAAGTTTGCCAACCCCTGATCTAGAGCAAACTCTTTTAGTTCAACTGAACATTGAGTAATATGTATCTATGCCACCCCATTAAGATATAAGAACATGGTAGCACAAATTATAAACAATATATTATGTTGAAACTGAAGTCGCTGATATGTTTTTTATAACTTACATCTTGTCCTGGTCAGATGATTTTTACACAGTGGAACAAAAATCCAGAAAGTTACAAAGGGCTTACAATTATGATAGCCATTAGCACTGTTTACCAACGATTTACTTCTCCTCATGAGCTTATAGCAAAATTGTACTTTTTAACCCATTGAGGTTAGCTATAACCAAGTGACTTGTTTTGGTCAATAGCATTTGAGCAGAAGGAATACATCTTGCTTCATAGCAGAAGTTTGAGAGCCAGGGCACAACTTACTGTGTTCTTTTTTTCTTTCGTCACAGTAATTTACCAGTGACCTTAGGATGATGATGTTCTGTCAGCCTGGCTCTTTCTCTGAGTAATTATGATGAATCGCTGTCCCTCAGTTTCATGCATGCAACATGAGTGAGAAATTAACCTTCACTGTTTTAAGAGAAAAAGATTTGGGGATGTTTGTTACTGCAGCATAACCTAACTACTCTGACTAATACCTTAGTTTATAAATTGGGTTAAAGTTTTAAACCCTATAAGTCAACTGTGCAAAATACAAATGTGCTTTTTTTATTTCTAAAATATATCACATTTTGATCAGGAGATTAAATTCTCATAGAAAGTAGTAAAAAATATTGAAACTTTCCAATGATGAGTAACTTGGTTCTTTGTTCTTATTGTTTAAAAGTCTCTTTAGGTTAACTGAGTTTTGGCGGGGGAGTAAAAAATTATTCAGCACATCTAAAATTTAACTCCCTACCAATAATATTTATTTATTCTCAAGTGATTTTTTTTTTCTTTATCACCACTCAGCATCTAAGTAGAGGGAGACTCCTAAGATTAACAGTGATAGTGATGGAACTGTGGGTATATGTGTTCTTCCCCAAGTGTTCTTGTTTCATGTGGTTGCAGTGTTATCTAGTCTTCTTCTTGGACAGTTGGCAATGACAATATGAGACTAGATTACGGCTGGAGTTGATTAGATCCTTGGATATGATGCTGGCACTTCCTGCTGAAATATGTGACGAGTTATGAGGTCCCTATGTGCTACAGTCTTCTCATTCTGCTCCTCGGTTCTCTGATTCTCTCAGTTCTCCTTCATTTCCACATAGAACTACCAGTTGCTTTCTCTCTCTCTCACCTGAAGTGAACATAGCTCAGGAAACTTTAATCAAGCTCATTGCCCTTGGCTTTTTCTAATCTGTTGCCTGGTGTCACGTTGAAGGTAGCCCAATGAGACAGCTTCTCTGAGAGTCCTATCGTTTTCTCCAGGAAACATGTAGGATTCCTAAAAGCCTATGTAAATATTTCTATACCCTTCGGCCTTTGTATTTTAACCAAAAAAAGCCCTCATATCTTACACCTGCAGTTGCCTTTTTCTGGCACTCACTTTCCCATTTATCTTCTGGAGTCAGAAGGTCTTTCCATTGGCTGACTCTTCCAGCTGGTAGGAGCTTCTCCAGGAAGAGAATATGTACTTTAGAAGGCATTTCAAGAATATTGTTCTTTTTACACAACTCTCAACAGACTTAATCATTTAAAATCCACAAATACCATATATGCTTAAATATAAGGTGTGAGTTTTTTTCAAAGTTATCCTTTAGAAATAAAAAAGTCATCTTACAGAATTTTTCATAAAAATTTAAATAGTATTCTCTCATTTTAACAATAAAATTCTATTTAGGAAAGATTCACTAACCCAGAACACTGATGTGATTAAATTTTTATAAAGAGGCAAATAAACTTATACATAATAATTATTTCTGAGCTGGGCTCGGTGGCTCAGCCTGTAATCCCCCGCCTTGGGAGGCCGAGGTGAGTGAATTGCCTGAGCCCACGGGTTCGAGACCCGCCTGGGCAACTTGGCAAGACCTCATCCCCACAATAAATCAAAAAAATTAGCCGTATATGGTAGCGCACGCCTGTAGTTCCAGCTACTTGGAAGGCTGAGGTGGAAGGATTGCTGGAGCCCAGCAGGTCGAGGCTGCGGTAGCCAGGAGCGGCCACTGCACTCCAGTCTGGGCGACAGAGTGAGACTCCAACTCAAAAATAAATAAA